>PITA01034906.1:0-11066 GCA_004023965.1 Spilogale gracilis
CCTCCAATTTGTTTCTACCTTTTTGCCGATGTTCTTTGTCTCTCGTGGCGGTCCAGAAGTGGGAAATATCACATTTCAGGCTGGTTTCATGGGTGTTCACGGTGGTCTTGTAGTGGTTTTTTTGTTGGAATTCAGCTCTCTTCAGGGAACTCCCTGAAATGCGGTCACCTGGCCTTCCGCCATCTTGACCCTCCCTTTCATTTCTTTTTTTAAAGATTTTATTTATTTATTTGACAGAGGGAGAGAGATAGAGAGAGAGAGAGCGTGAGCATGAACAGGGGGAGGGGCAGAGGGAGAAGCAGGCTCCCCGCTGAGCAGGGAGCCTAATATGAGGCTTGATTCCAGCGCCTTGGGATCATGACCTGAGCCAAAGGCAGATGCTTAACTGACACAGCCACCCAGGTGCCCCAATTTCTTAATACTTTACACCTGAATCATTTATAAATGCAGTCTTCAAAAATGAGCATACAAATTCTGAAACCACATCAAATTATTCCTTAAAGGAGTTGTGATGATAAATTTTTAGGTTTCAGTTCAGCAGTCTTAGATATTGATTCTTAGAATAAATTTATGGATTAAAGAATGATTTTTAAAGTATAAGCACTGTCAGACTAACAATAGATTGAACAAAGAGATTATTTTAATTGACAGTGTTGGAGCATGTGAATTTTTTATACTAGTATTTAAAATTAGATATGCGAGTCACTTTCTTAAGGTCTCCTCTTCCACACAGTGACTCAGCAAGTAGATCACTCCCAGTTCTTTATACCATATCAATAGGCTTCCAAGATCATTCTGGCAGGGAAAGAGAAATTATAGAGAATGTGCCCTGTTCTTCTCTGCTTTAACTTAGAAATGATAAATGCCTCTTCCATTTATCACCTATTTGCCAGAATTCACTAAGTTCCAAGCAGCTGAGAAAAAGAGAGGGCAAAAGTAAGTTCTTAGAGCAACGGGTGGCCACATTAGTATTTGAAAGAAGAAAATAGAATCAGAGTAGTATTAAACATGCAAAAAAAAAATACAATATAATACAAAAGTAATCCATTCTTAAGTAATTCTATCTCTAACTATTGTTGTACATTGTTTTCCACCAAAAAGATTTATGTTTTAGATGTGTCTTAATATGGCAGCATATTATTGACTTTTGATAATATAAAGGGGAAATATTATTCCAGGGAAATGGTATTATTAATGTCTTTATCAAAACTTCTTTAAAATTTTATTTATTTATTTGGCAGACAGAGAGAGAGTCAGCAAGAGAGGAAACACAAGCAGGGGGAGTGAGAGAGGAAGAAGCAAGCTTCCTGTAGTATGGGGAGCCCCATGCCGGGCTTGATTCCAGGACACCAGCATCATCACCTGAGCCAAAGGCAGACTCTTAATGACTGAGCCACCTAGGCACATCCCCTCCATTTTTTTTTTTTTTTAAAGAATACTCCACACCCAGTGTGGAGCCCTACCTGAGGCCTGAACTCAAGACCCTGAGATCAAAACCTGGCGATCGAGACCTGAGCTGAGATTAAGAGTCAGTCATTTAACCAACTGAGCCACCCAGGTGCCCTATGCTTTTATCCATTTAATTTTGTGATGAGTGATTTTAAAGCAATAATTTTGTATTTTCTAGTCAACTTCTTAGTAAAGAAGAAGCTTAGAAATCACACGTTCTCTGGGGCACCTAGGTGACTCAATTAGTTAAGTGGCTGACCCTTGATTTCAGCTCAGGTCTTGATCTCAGGGTCCTGGGATTGAACCCCAAATCAGACTCTGCTCTCAGTGTTGAGTCTGCTTACAGATTTTCTCTTTCTCTCTATCCCTCCCTCTGCTCTCTCTCTCTCTAAAATAAGTAAATCAACCATTAAAAAAATCAGATATTTTCCATCCCCATTTAAATACTCTACATTTAATTTGAAAATTAATTTGTGAACATTTTACTGGAGAATTCAACAAACATGAGAAATACTGCCTATCAACATGAAGTTCTAGACATACTGAGGTAATATACAGCCTATTTCTGTGCTCTAAGTGGTCAACCGCAGAAAGACAGTGTTTGTACATATAACCAAGATATCTTTGAGGAGCTTGAAGCAAGCTTAAATCTCCTAAATTTTATTCTGAAGATGGAAGAATATAGAACTAAAAATACAGGTTCTGAGTCCAAAGATAAACACAGCCAGATATAAGTTAAAGTAGTAAGAGCATGTTTTAATCAGTAACGTATTATTGTGTAACATGGGAAAGTCCAGTATTAATTGATTTGTACAGAGACATTTGAGTGATTTAAAAGGAGAATGAGGGAATAAGGATTGGAGTTAGCAGGGGAAAGAAAATAAAAAAAATACACAGTTGGTAATTGTAGATTCCATTAGGCCAGCTGTGTCTGTAGCTGGCAATTAAGTTAGGACTCTATTCTCCCACGGAGACTGAAAGCATTTTCCCTATCTTACCTGATGGTTACATTTCAAAAGAATAGCTTTCAGGTCCTTGAGAATGACACTCTTGAGTGGTAGGAGATACATATATATTAAGAGGGACAGAAGAAGGATTGGTCGTTGTAAGCTCTTTTTAGTAAATGCTCTAAGAAAAAGTGGTCAGAGCCTATCAGCAAGTGTTAGCTGGAATATAAAATAAATTCTTTTGGCAGACTTGAACTTTCTCAAGTAGTGCTTTAAGGGGATTTAGGGTAATTCTAGGGATGTTGCCTTAAGCTGTTAGAAAAGAGGTTAGTGTCTGTTTAATTTTTTAGTATGGGGACAGGGAGTAAATGGCATAATTTGTGTTGAAAGCCTACAGTTTTTAAAGACCACAGTTGAGGACTAGTCCAGAGAGGACTCAGAGGAGCCTGGCTAAGGGATAGTCTTTGTCAGGGATCACAGGATAGGGTTTATAGCTCAAGTCATGAGATGGCTTCCATTCACTGAGAGCCTTAGGGATCTCTCATAATGTGCAATAGGAGGATAGAGTAATAATAGATATATAGAGACAAGAATGTATATAATAATGAAAGTCAAGGAAGGAGAGAATTATGGGAAGAAATAAAAAGAATGAGATACTGTGAAGATTGGCATATAACTCACCAAGGTGTCACTGATGTGTACCAGAGAGCAAGAGGCCAGTCTAAATTTGTACTAGATGAATTCGGCCCATAATTCTTTCTCTTCCTCCAATAATCTTCCATTTTCTAAAGAGAAGTACTAGAAGTAAATTGAAGAATGATCCAGATTTAGGGGAATGAGAGGTATAGAAAAACATAAAAATTGAGGCTAGTAGTAAAGACATCATTAAAATAGTTGACCATGTTTTTCATTTTTGGTAGGCCATATATCATAGACTGAGTACAGTACTTAGTTATATGATGAAAGAAAGATTGCACATGCAAACATTGGGGTACAAAGGAACATTAAGGTCAGTTATAAAAACACTGAAAAATAAGAAGGTAAGTATTGGGAGAGGATGACAGCCAGGATGAAGCCCAGAAGTGGTATTGTTGAGTGTGATTTCTATTGAGTTGAGAAAATCATAACAGTTGAGAATATGCTGAGGATTAGTAAACAAAAGATCTGATAAATAAATTTAGGTTATTAAGGGTGAGGAGGGTGGAGATGAAGGAGGGAAATGGGGACATTTTATAAATGTATTCAGAGAATAGTGTAGAAATTAATCCTGGTGAGAAATAGAAATTTTAAAAATGAGTTGCATAGACTCAAATGATTTCATTAAAAAGTAGGTGGAAATTCGAAGATATTTTAGTTAAAATGCTCGTATGACTAAAGTAAATATGATGACATAAACTTGTTCAGAAAATCACATGTACTACCCTGAAATTTTATATTTCTTAATATTTGTACTATGTTATTTGGCATTTAATTAATAGCATGTTAGTGTGGGGGGGAAATGTTTCTCTTCTAGTAGATTCTAGGATCCTCCTTTTTGTGTATTTCCTTCTTTATGGTGCTGAGGATACATTAAGTAGTCAATAAATAATGCTCCTTGCTTGTAATGGGGATATTTGCAAGGAATTTAACACTGTTATTATTTTGTTTTAAACATTAGTTGAGTGTGTTTACAGTTATAGATCTTCTACTCCATTTAAACATTTGTAAAGTCTGGGGCACCTGGGTGTGGTTCAGTCAGTTAAGCATCTGTCTTTGGCTCAGGTCATGATCTAAGGGTCCTGGGATTGAGTCCTATGTCAGGCTCCCTGCTCAGAGGGGAGTCTGCTTCTCCCTCTCTCTCTGCCCCTCCACAAACTGTGCTCTCTCTGTCTCTCTCTCAAATAAATAAATAAAATATTTAAAAAAATAAACATGCATAAAGTCAATTTTATTTATTTAAAACACATTTCGATGGGGGGATAGCTAATAAGATGAACCTTTGTATTTCATATGGATATTTTTAGTTGGCATTTTTTTTTTTTTGCATTGTGATATTTTAATATTGTGTGCATGGGGGCACTTGGGTGGCTCAGTTGGGTGAGTTTCTGACTCAAGAATTCAGCTTAGGTGATGATCTCAGGGTTGTGAGATAGAGGGAGTCTGCTTCGGACTCTCTCCATCTACCCCTCCCCTCACTTGTGCACACACACACTCTCTCTCTAAAATAAATCTTTAAAAGAACATATTGTGTGCACATACTATGGATAATATTTTTATGTAACAAATGCACTATATGTAACAAACATTATTCTGAATATACCACACAGTTTTTAAAAGATTAGAGAATAATCTCTCTTTAAATACAATTCTTAATATCTTTTCATATTGATTTGAATGCAAAAACACTATTATTTCCTAGAGATCAAATATTTCTACCCATCTCTTAAATTCCTTTCTTTTTTTTTTTTTAAGATTTTATTTATTTATTTGACAGAGAGAAAGATCACAACAGGCAGAGAGGCAGGCAGAGAAAGAGGGGAAAGCAGTGTCCCCGCTGAACAGAGAGCCCCATGTGGGACTCAATTCCAGGACCCTGAGATCATGACCTGAGCCAAAGGCAGAGGCTTAAGCCTCTGAGCCACCCAGGTGCCCTCTTAAGTTCCTTTCTACTCGCCAATAGTTTATGTCCTTCTTCTTTGCAAAATGTGGCCATAGAGAATCAAACCTTTTTTCCACAGTCCCCATCACATGGAATAGCCTTTCTCTATTTTCCTGTTTCATAACTGCCTATCTTTAAGAACAAAACAAAACAAAACAAAACAAAACAAAACAGGGGCGCCTGGGTGGCTCAGTTGGTTAAGCGACTGCCTTTGGCTCAGGTCATGATCCCGGAGACCCGGGATCGAGTCCCACATCGGGCTCCCTGCTCAGCAGGAGGCCTGCTTCTCCTTCTCTCACTCCCCCTGCTTGTGTTCCCTCTCTGGCTGTGTTTCTCTCTGTCAAATAAATAAAATCTTTAAAAAAAACCAACAAAAAAAACCAAAGCCCCGTTCTGTTCCGTCTTTACTTCTTTTCCTATGTCTATCTTTGTTTATTTCTTTAGAAAAACTTAGTATTTTCTAATTGCTTCATTTTCTAGTAGTCCCACTCTTTTCCACCTAAAAGGTCATCAAATATTTGTTATCAACCCATAAGTAATAATACTAAGACTCAAAGATATAGTTCAAATGGTTGAGCTTATTCCAAGGCTTGAGGAATAAATAATAAACTTGAAGGAATAGATAAAAAGACCAACTTTTTATAATAAGGAGAGAATTGTATTTTCAAATATGGATAGTACTGTCTTAGAGTTCAGAAACCCGCTCCTATAACAACGTTATTTCTCCTATTCTACTTGTGGAAAATGGGGATGATAATTTATCCAACAAATCATCAATGTTACTAAGCATAATTGGCTGCAGACTTGTGTAGAACAATGCAATAGTAATCGTAATAATAATGATGATAATAATAATGCTGACTTACATTAAACTCTTTATACTTGCACTATTTTTAAAACTGTACATATGTTAACTCATGTAATCATGCCAAATGCCTTGTGAATTTGGTACTATTATTATTCCTGCATTACAAATAAGGGAATGCAAATACAGAAAAGTTAAATGAATTGCCCACGGTTGTATAACTGGTATGTGATAGTGCAGGGATTCAAAGCCATTATCTGAATCCAGAGTTTCTGCTCTTATTTTTTACTGCACATGTTTCTTCAGTATATTAGGTCTTGGGCTTATAAGAATTAAAACATTATTACCCAGGCCCTGCCTTTGATGGGTTAATGTAGTAGAAATCCATATTGATTTATTCCACAAATAATTTCAGTTGCTTTTTCTGTGCCTGGCACTTTGTTCAGTATTGGGGATACAACTGAAAACAAGCCACTCGTGTGTCCTGCTCTTATTCTGATGTGGTAGCAGACAGAAAGAGCACAAACAGCAAGTGGCAAAGAAAAAGAATACATAAGCACATAGAGGGTATTCAATTCTGTGAAAATAGATCAGATAAGACAGAGGACAGAGTCAAAGAGAAGAGGACTCAAAATGAAATCTTCGATAATACCTGTATTTTAGAGGTTGGGTAGAAGGAAGTGTTGCCAACAGAGAATGTTGGGAAGTAGACAACCAGTGAGATAGGAGAGAGAAGATAGGAAAGAACATGTCAAACAAACAAGCAAAGAACAACTCTTGAAAGGGTTTCTAAAGGAAGGCAGTCAGCGACTCCTAAGTAACAAGATAAGATGAAAAAAATGTGCAGTGGATTTAGCAATTGAGAAATTGCTGGTTATCTTAAAAAGGGTAGTTTCAGAGGCGCCTGGGTAGCTCAGTTGATTAAGCGACTGCCTTCGGTTCAGGTCATGATCCTGGAGACCTGGGATCGAGCCCTGCATCGGGCTCCCTGCTTGGTGGGAAGCCTGCTTCTCCCTCTCTCACTCCCTCTGCTTGTGTTCCCTCTCTAGCTGTGTTTCTCTCTGTCAAATAAATGAATAAAAATCTTAAAAAAAAAAGGGTAGTTTCAGTGTCATTATAAAAGACCATAGATCCAGTAAAATAGAAGACCTTTATGTTGTAAGAAAGAGCAGAGAAAACAAAAGGACCAATGCCCTTGATAGAGAGGACAAGTGGTAGACTTACAGGAAGATACTCATTTCTCTTAGGGGGAGAGGGCAAAATACAATGGAAATGGATCTGTAGGTTTGGTGGGAAGCTAAGGGTATGTTTCTGATGAATTTTAATATCAATACAAAGTACTTTGGAAATCTTGTACCTAATTTAATTGATTCCATTATTTTATTTTTTCCATCTAATTTTGACCTTTTGTCAAAGAATAGTATATATTTAACATATTAACAACAGAATACCGTATAAGTCAAAAAATTATGAAATGGGAGGATTAGTATGACACTGATCTCCTAAGTTTATTTGCTTGATAAAGTAAATGAATTTATATTCAAATTGTAATGTCTTCATGAAATCCACAACTATAATACTTAAACCTTTAGATTATTTCTATTTTTGAAAGATTGATGCCTTAATTTGTTAATCTCGTAATTTTTTCTTGGATTCCTGTTTTAGAACAAAAGTTCTAAAGGCAAATTAATATTCAAATTTATATCATTCTATGAAGCATTTCACTTGCCGCTTACTACTAAAAAGATAACCCCTCAAGAAGCCATGTTGTTTCATATCTTTGCTTAGTTCTTCCCTACTATTACAAATGGCTACTTCATTTTCTCCAAAGGGAACAAACAATTATACAAGAAAAGCTCTTTGGTTTAGTTGTTGTTGTTGTTGTTTTAATTTTTAAGATATATTTACTTGAGAGAGAGAGTGAGCATATGCATGCAAGTGGGGGGTGGGACAGAGGGAGAGAAACTTCAAACAGACTCCCTGCTGAGTGCGGAGCCTGACATCGGGCTCCATGCAGAGCAGGGCTCCATTGAAGGACCCATGAGACTTTGACTGGAGCCAAAACTTAACCAACTAAGCCACCCAGTTATGAAAAGCTTTTAAAAGGAAAAAGGACTTGGAATCTAAAAATCAAGATCATTTACTATTATTCTTGATTTTCTGAAGCCATTATAAAATCTTGTTTGTTACTTAAAAATATTTCTTCTAGTATTATAATGATTCAGAAAAGAATTATTCAGTTTTAATTATTTCTATATAGCTTATAAACCTAGACATTGTATCAAGTTGCAAACGTTATGTAAAGAAACAGATTTAACATCTGAATATGGAAGGTTAGCTTGCACTGAGTCTCATGTGTACCAGTCACCTGATACAATAACTTTGAAAAGTGGAGAGCTGACAGAGCAACAAAAGAATGTCTGGAATAACATTTCCTCCATTCCACTCTACTCCACAGAAATCCATCAATAAGAGGCAGCAAAGAAGCCAAGACAGATAATTTTGCGGTGGATCAGAATGGTATAGAAGGGATGACACTGATTCAAGTCAGAATGAAATCAAGATCTGATCACCAGATAAAGGGTTATTCAAAAATAAACAAGCAGGTGAAAAATAGACAGCAGGCAGAATCAGGCAGGAAATCATGGCTGTAGAACATGGGAAAACACTGAAAAAGTGAGACCCTGAATTGGAGCAAAGGATGGCTATCAGTAGTGTTCAGATATCTGAAGAAGACAAGGCAGAACTAAAAGAAGGAAAAAGAAGTGGAGGGGGTAGAGACAGAGGAGGGGCAGGGGAGGAGGAAGAAGAAAAAGAGAAGAAAGAGGAGGAGGAGGAAAGAAAGGAGGACGAAGAGAAATCCATACAGTATTGGCTAAAGAAAGCGCTCTGCTTCTGGGGCAGAAGTCAACATCATAACTACTCTTGACTGAATTCAGTTTAAAAAGCCCTTAGATTAGCAGAAACTACATATGTGTGTTCTGTCCAATTAATTGTATGTACCACCTTTATTATCTAACTAAACATGTATAATTGAATGTGCAGCATATACTTTTCTTAAAAGTATGAATTTATCACTAAAAAACAGCTCACAAAATGGCTATAATGCTACATTTCTGTTAAGGACCAAGTATACTTATACTATGTATCATACCCAAACCCTCATTTCTGTGCCTTTCTCAAGACTGTGTTTTTGAAGTTGCTTCTTATCTTTTCTTCAGCATTAAAAAAATGACATTTTATGGCCCATAAAAATGATAGAATAAAATATAACATAGTAAAGCATTAATCCTTTATAAACCAGTAAGTTATTCTCTGAAGGATATTATTTCCAAAAAGTCTGTAAGCAATGAACAGGTGGCCTTACACCAAAGGAACACATGTCTAATAGCGGAGCTTGAGAAACTAGGTCTTAGTTTGGATAAGAAGACTTTCCTTTTCTTTATAGGATATTAAGAAATTACTGTTGTCCTGTTTATAAAGGAGTTGTTGTTGAGATCATTTTGTATTTTAAGACTTGATTGAGGGAATTGTAGAATTTTATCCAGACACCTGAAAATGGGCTGAAATACCTGCTTCTCAAGAATATTTCAGTTGGTGACTTTGGCATAAGGATTTACCACAGCCTCACAAAGGAAATGCGGAGGGGTTCCAAGTGACTTACTAATTATATTTCTCAAAAAAAAAGCCTGTACATAGAAGGTATCCCAGCCTTTCCCTGGAGGGTGAAGTATGACATACTTGAGTGTTTTAGAAATCTTGGAGTTTATGTTTTTCCTGGAAGCCCTAGGCATTCCAATGTTAATTTTATCTTACTGGAGTCCCTGCTTATCTTCTGTTACTCCTGAAGGAAGACACAACTATAATTAACCATATGCTCATTTTTTTCAGGGCTTACATTTCTTTGCTTCCATTAGTGGTGAAACAAGATAAAGGCATTCGTTGAGACATATCTGAATTTGTAAATTTTCAGCTGAGTCTTAAGTTCAGGCAGAAACTAGGATCTTTAAAGGTTTTAAACCTGAAAACACACACACATACACACACATACAAGTAAGATTAAGGGAAAAAAATACACGGTCACCTAAAAGCTTCAAGCTGTTTTAATTTGCCTCAATACTCCCTTAGGGCAAATTGTTTCTTTTTTTTTCTGGCAAACCAAAGCAAATAGTGCTGTTTGTTATGCAATATAAAGCAAATACTGTCTTCTAACTTGGAAATATTTGAAGTACTCTGGTTCCTGGGAATTAAAACCACTTTTGAGATAATAGTGAACACTTGTCTTTGTTAAAGATAGATTGCATGACTTCAAACAAGTTTGTTTTTGGAAAGAAAAAGGTATTTTAGTAAGTAGGATAATGAGGACAAAAGAGTAATATAAAGCAATTACCCATTCAAACTCTTTGGCTTGTCTCAAGAGGATTGAGGGCCCAAGGTTTAAATATCCACACCTTCCTTCCTTCTTTCCTTCCTTCCTTCCTTCCTTCCTTCCTTCCTTCCTTCCTTCCTTCAGTCTTTCTTTCTTTCTCTCTTTCTTTCTTTTTCTCTCTCTCTTTCTCTCTTTCTCTCTCTCTCTTTCTTTTTTTCTCTCTCTCTCTCCCTCCCTCCCTCCCTCTTTCTTCCTTTCTTCCTTTCTTCCTTTCTTCCTTTCTTTTCTTTCTTTTCTTTCTTTTCTTTCTTTTCTTTCTTTTCTTTCTTCTGTAAGGTTTTTCGTCCCAAATAGAACGGAGACCACAAAGGCAAACAGAGTCCAAAGAGTGAGCTTTATTGCAAGCACCCTCTGGCGAGTTGCCCTGACTCCAGAGAGGAGAGTCGGGGAAGTCACGCCTGGATTGGGGAGTGTAAGAGTTTTTAAGCCTTATGGGTTCCAGGTCTGGATTTAGGTGTTTTTTTCCCCATATTAGGCAAGGGAATATCGTGTCCCCAGGTGATTGGTTGGGGGTGGGGAAGGTCCAGACAATGGTGGGTAGTCCTGGCTGGAAAGTCAGGTATGGGAACTTTCAGTCCCCCCCCCCTGCCCCCGCTAGGTTTCAATTTTACTGGAGATGACATGGTGGCCATGGCTGCTTTGGTGGGAAGATCAGCCATCTTGGCCCTGTCTGCGATGCCCGCCATCTTGGGTGCCCCTGTCTCTCAGCCAGTCCAACACTTTCTTTCTTTCTTTCTTTCTTTCTTTCTTTCTTTCTTTCTTTCTTTCTTTCTTTCTTTCTTTCTTTCTTTCTTTCTT
>PITA01034907.1:0-11064 GCA_004023965.1 Spilogale gracilis
GAGCTTCAGGAGAATAGGTGTTATTTCTTCTTTGAATGTTTGGTAGAATTCCCCAGGGAATCCGTCTGGGCCTGGAGTCTTGTTTTGGGGGAGGTTTTTGATCACTGCTTCAATCTCATTAATAGATATAGGTCTAGTCAGATCGTCAATGTCTTCGTGTTTCAGTCTTGGAAGTTTATAGGTTTCTAGGAATGTATCCATCTCTTCTAGGTTGTTAAACATATTGGCATATAATTGTTTATAGGCTTTCTAAATTCTTAATATGCTGTCTACCAAGTCTTATGTGCCAGGGCAATACACAAAGACACATCATCATCACACATTAGCTCTACATATGATGTCTCTGCATTTTGACAACTTACCAACATTATTTGAAAATGGATATTTTCCTCCAGAGCACTTATTTATTTATTCTTATTTTCTAAGTTTTAATTTAAATTCCAGTTAACATACAGTGTAATATTAGTCTCAGATAGAGTGAGCGTGTATTTCTAATTGATTTAAAAATGACTACTGTTATTGTTTATTTAAGGTGTAATCATTTATAAGCTGCATAAACCTAAAAACTGCATCCCTACAAAATTTTTAGATAGTTTGCTTAGGGCTGCAAGTCAAAGATAGCTACTGAATGAATGAATTCCCAAGCAACAGTGTGAGGAAAAGCAATATGAACCTCTACATTCCTTCTCTATTGGCATTTTGTCACTCTATACCTTCTTGCCTATATTCTATCACTAATATACTTTTCTTTTTTTATTGTGGTAAGGAAATGCTTCCCTTTACTGATATTAAAAAATAATGTCTCTTTAGGGAGGCGTTTACAAAGGTCTCTGACACCTTATGTTCATTAATCCATATGATATTTTATCTGCTTTGGAAATATATATGAATTTCTCTTTTAACTAAATTATCTTTGTATAGATCTCAATTTTTTCTCTAGTCAAATTTCTTCTAAAATTTTAAATTGTAAGTTTTGCTCTCTTTTAAATTGTTTTTTCAATGTATATTCCAAAATATATTCAATTATATTTTTGATATAACCCAGGTAGAGAAGACATATTTATTTGTTTATTTGTTTGCTTCAAAATTTTTAAAGATTATTTATTTATTTATTTTAACAGAGAAACAGAGCCTGAGAGGGAACACAAGCAGGGGGAGTCAGAGGGGAAGAGCAGGCTTCCCGCTGAGCAGGGAGCCCAATGTGGGACTCGATCCTTGGTCTCCAGGATCATGACCTGAGTCAAAGGCAGTCGCTCAACCAACTGAGTTACCCAGGTGCCCCTGTTTGCTTCAAATTTTTATTTAAATTCTAGTTAGTTAACATATAGAACATATAGTGTATTTTTGGGTTTCAGGAGTAGCATTTAGTAATTCATCACTTACATATAACATCCAGTGCTCAACACAAGTGCCCTTCTTAATACCCATCACCTACTTGACCCATTTCCCAACCCACTTCCCTCTATCAACTCTCAGTTTATTTTCTATAGTTAAAATTCTGTTTTATGGTTTGCCTCTCACTTTTTTCACCCCTGTAGTTCTGTTTTGTTACTAAAATTGCACATATGAGTGAAAATATATGGTATTTGTCTTCCCTGACTTATGTCACTTAGCATAATAAACTCTAGCTTCATCTACATCTTTGCAAATGGGCAGTTTTCATTCTTTCTGGTGACTAACTAATATTCTATTGTGATTATACCACTTCTTTATCCATTCATCAGTCAATGGACATTAGGATTCTTTCACTAGTTTGACTATTGTTGATAATGCTGCTATAAACATCAGGGTGCACATGCCCCTTTTAATCAGTATTTTTGTATTGTTTGGGTAGATACCCAATAAGGCAATTGCTGGATCACAAGGGTAGCTCTATTTTTAATTCTC
Organism: Spilogale gracilis; assembly: GCA_004023965.1. Lineage (NCBI taxonomy): Eukaryota > Metazoa > Chordata > Mammalia > Carnivora > Mephitidae > Spilogale > Spilogale gracilis. The sequence continues at coordinate 1,888 of PITA01034907.1, forward strand.
TGAGGAAACTTCATATTGTTTTTCAGAGTGGCTGCACCAATTTACATTCCCACCAATAGTGTGAGAGGATTTCCCTTTCTCTGTATCTTTGCCAACATCTGTTGTTTCCTGTGTTGTTAATTTTGGCCATTCTGACTGGTATAAGGTGGTATTGCATTGTAGTTTTGATTTGTATTTCCCTTATGATGAGTTATATGGAATATCTCTTCATATGTCTTTTGGCCATCTGTGTATCTTTGGAAAAAAAAATCTATTCATGTCTTCTGTCCATTTCTTAACTGGATTATCTGTGTTTTGGGTATTGAATTTGATACAATCTTTATATATTTTGGATACTAACCCTTCTTCAAATACGTCTTTTGCAAATATCTTCACCCATTCCCAAGGCTGCATTTTAGGTTTATTGATTGTTTTCTTCACTACACAGAAGCCTTTTATCTTGATGAAGACCCAATGGTTCATTTTTGCTTTTGTTTCCCTTGCTTTAGGAGACCTATCTAGTAAGATATTGCTTCAGTGGATGTCAAAGAGTTTGCTGCATGTTTTCTCTTCTAGAATTTTGATGGTTTCCTATCTCACATTAGGTCTTTCATCCATTTTGAATTTATTTTTGTGTATGGTATAAGAAAGTGGTCCAGTTTCATTCTTCTGCATGTGGTTGTCCAATTTTCCCTACACCATTTGTTGGCAAGACTGTATTTTTCACATTGGATATTCCTGCTTTGTCAGAGATAGTTGATTGTATAATTGTGGGTCCATTTCTGGGTATTCTGTACTGTTCCATGATTTATGTGTCTATTTTTGTGCTAGTACCATAGCTTGATGTCTTGATGATTACAGCTTTGTAATTCAGCTTAAAGTTCAGAATTGTGATGCCTTCAGCTTTACTTTTCTTTTTCAAAATCACTTTGGCTATTCAGGGTTTTTGTGGTTCCATACACATTTTAGGATTATTTCCTTTAACTCTGAAAAATGCTTGTGTTACTTTGATAGAGATTGCATTGAATGTGTAGATTGCTTTGGGCAGTATAGACATTTTAACCATATTTGTTCTTCCAGCCCATGAGCATGGGATGTTTTTCCAATTCTTAGTGTCATCTTCAATTTCTTTAATAAGCATTTTATAGTTTTAAGAGTGTAGATCTTATACCTCTTTGGTTGGATTTTTTTCCTAGGTATCTTCTGGATTTTGGTGAATTGTAAATGGGATTGATTCTTTGATTTTCTGCTGCCTCATTATTGGCTTATAGAAATGCAACAGATTTCTGTACATTGATTTTATATCCTTTGATTTTACTGAATTCATGTATTACTTATAGGAAATTTTCATGGAGTCTTTTGAGTTTTTTACATAGAGTATCATGTCTGAAAAGAGTGAAAGTTTGACTTCTTCTTTGCTGGTTTGGATGCCTTTTATTTCTTTTTGTTGTCTCATTGCTGACGCTAAGATGAGAAGACATTCATAAAACATATTTTACACTGGAAATAATGTTGATTCTGAAAATGTTCAGTAGATGGTATCATTTCAATTTACTGTGCATTTTGTTAATCATTTAACATCAAATATTTGATAATTATATTATTTAGATACTTTTAATTTTCTTCTTTTTTTTTTTTTTTTCAAGTAATCTCTACACCCAATGTGGGGCTGGAACCCATGACCTCAAGATCAGGAGTTACATACTCCGCTGATTAAGCTAGCTAGGTGTCCCAAAATAATTTAATTTTGAACACATAATACCCTTACTGATTTTCTTTTATTTAAACATTAAGAAACTTATCTATTATTCTTTTTTTTTTTTTTAAAGATTTTATTTATTTGACAGTGAGAAACACAGTGAGAGAGGGAACACAAGCAGGAGGAGTGAGAGAGGGAGAAGCAGGCTTCCTGCCGAGCAGGGAGCCCGATGTGGGACTCGATCCCGGGTCTCCGGGATCATGACCTGAGCCGAAGGCAGTCGCTTAACCAACTGAGCCACCCAGGCGTCCCGACTTATCTATTATTCTGAAAAGATTTGTGTTCAACATCAATAGTTGAAAAAGTAATTTCAAAGAAACAATTTTATCACAAAATGGTCAAGGACATAATACCAAACTCCAAATTATGGAAACACTATTTTACAAATAATGTAAAATTAGTTGGTAAAAATCATTAAAATCAAATCTGATTAGCTGACCTCAAATAGTGTCTAGTTTATTTCCTTTACTAACACTTTGAGATTGCTATTTTATACATATGTATACAAGAATATGGTACTTTATTTTAATTTGCCCCCTGGGTGGTCATAAAACAATACCAACAGAAAAGCATTTCATTATATTCAATTGAGCATCAAGTTCCCCACTGACTAGTAACAATTCAAACTGAATCAAATTCAACAGCAAGAATACTAACACAACAAAGTGTTTCATCACTGATAACACACATTTATTTGTCAGTGAAATAATTTTAGAATATTTGACTTGTGGATTATTTATGCTCTTGGTTCTAATATCACTTTCTGGTAAAATAAAGATTATGTAAAATTTCATTTTATTTATTATTGCATTTAATACAATTTGATAAGTTGTAAATAAAACTGAAAATGCACATATTTGCTTTAGTTTTGTGTCTAATGCAATGTGGTAAAAATCCAGTGCAATTAAGTGATATATCTAATTAAATTTAAGTAGATATTTAAGCTGTAAATAAAACTGAATGCACATATTTGCATTAGTCTTCCCTCTAATGCAGTGTGGTAAAATCCAGTTCAATTAATTGATATTTCTAATTAATTTTTTAAAAGTAGACACAATCAGTATTTCCTTACATATATAGTTTTTTTTTTTTAAGATTTTTATTTATTTGACAGAGAGAAACACAGCTCCAGAGGGAACACAAGCAGGGGGGGTGAGAGAGGGAGAAGCAGACTTCCCTCCCAGCAGGGAGCCCGATGTGGGGCTCAATCCCGGGTCTCCAGGATCATGACCTGATCCGAAGGCAGTCACTTAACCAACTGAGCCACCCAGGTGCCCCACATATATAGTTTTGAGTGGGTAAAACACCATTCTTCATTCAAACTACTGTTTTATTTATTTAATTTAGATATACAACTTTTATTTTGGAATAATATTAGATTTTAAAACCTTAGTAGATACCATTGAACATGTTTGGTTATTTTACTAATAATAGGTATTTGGTGGTTATTTATATTTTGTATTTTTAAGAAAACATTTAAGTTTTTTTCTTTTTGAATGGCAGCAAAACAAAGCAAAACAATGTTTTCCCCAAATGTCCATGTCCTCATACCTTAAATCTGTGACTATGTTACTTTACATGACAAAATGGATTTTGCAGATGTGATTAATTTAAAGATCTTAAGATGGGAAAGTTTTTATGCTAGATTATTAGAAGAACGCAGGAAGATCAATCAGTAACCATGAAAGCAGAGTTTGGAGTCATGAGCTTTGAAGACGCAGAAGGGAACTCTAAGTCAAAGAATTCAAGTAGCCTCTAAAAGTTGGAAAAGGCAAGGAAATGAATTCTTTCCTAGAACTTCCAGAAAAATATGCAGCCGTGTTGTGCTTTTTAAATATATGAAGCCCAGAACCCTAAGATAATAAACTTGTATTGTTTCAAGGCACTAAGTTTGTGATCACTTGTTATGACAGCAATAGAAAACATACAACATCCTTCATCCTTTCTGATGGTGTCCTAGGTGAGTATTTAATTTTTGGAATTTTGCCTCTTAAATTTATCACAAATTCTGTTGGCTCTGCTTTTCTCTAAGACAAAAGTATTAATAGAAGCTTCCCTTCATTCATTTCTCTAATGTTCCATTATGATCTTGGCATTAAATATTTCCACTATGTCTTGTTACCTACTTCTTACCACATTAGGAATATTAAAGTAATTGTTTTCACACATATAATTTTTTCCCTTATAATCAGACTTAATTTTCTGTTTTTTTTTTTTTCTTTTTGGAAGTCTTTCTAGTTTTCTTTCCCTCATTAAATTTTATTAATTATGTAAAATCCACTTCAGCAGTCCAAACAACTTCTCTTTATGGGCATGGTAGCCTTCCTTTGGGGCCCATTGACTTTTTAGGTCCTAGTACAGTGTGTGACTCACAGTAGATACATAACACATCTTTCTATTATTTTAAAAAATGTTTACATTAAAATTAATTTAAAATCAATTAGTTAAAATATAAAGATTTATTAGTTTCAGAGGTAGAGTTCAGTGATTCATCAGTCTTATATAATACCCAGTGCTCATTACATCATCACCTTTCTTAATGTCTATCACCCAGTAACCCTATTCTCTTCATTCTCCCCCTTCAGCAACCCTCAATTTGTTTCCTGTAATTAAGAGTCTCCTATGGTTTGTCTCCCTCTGATTTTGTCTTGTTTTATTTTTTCCTCTCTCCCTCCATGACTCTCTGTTTTGTTTCTTTTATTCCACATAGGAGTGAGATCATATAGTCATTGTCTTTCTCTGACTGACTTATTTTCCTTAGCATAATCCTCTCTAGTTCCATCCATGTTGTAGCAAAGGCAAGGTTTCATTTTTTTTTGGTGGCTGAGTACTATTCCATTGTGTGTGTGTGTGTGTGTGTGTGTGTGTGTGTGTATACTACATCTTCTTTATCCATTCATCTGTCAGTGGGAATCTGGGCTCTTTCATAATTTGGCTATTATGTACATTGCTGCTATAAACATTGGGGTGCAGGTACCCCTTTGGATCATTACATTTCTATCTTTGAGGTAAATCCTTAGTAGTGCAATTGCTGAGTCCTAAGGAAGCTCTATTTTTAATTTTTTGAGGAACCTCCATTCTGTTTTCCAGATTGGCTACACCAACTTGCATTCCCACCAAGAATGTAAGAAGGTTCCCCTTTTTCCACATCCTTGCCAATATTTGGTGTTTCTGGTCTTGTTACTCTTAGCCACTTTGACTGGTGGTGAGATGGTATCTCATTATGGTTTTGACTTGTATTTCCCTGATGCCAAATGATGTGCAGCATTTTTTCATGTGTCTGTTGGCCATTTGGATGTCTTCTTTGGAGAAATGTTTGTTCATGTCTTCTGCCCATTTCTTGATTGGAATAATTGTTCTTTCAGTGTAGAGTTTGCTAAGTTCTTTATAGATCTTGAATATTAACCCTTTATCAGATATGTTATTTTCAAATATCCTCTCCCATTCTGTTTATTGTCTTTTGGTTTTGTCAACTTTTTGCTGTGCAAAAGCTTTTTATCTTGGTGAAGTCCCAATAGTTCATTTTTGCCTTTGTTATCCTTCCTTTTGCAGATGTGTCTAGCAAAAATTTGTGTGTCCAAGGTCAAAGAGGTTGCTGCCTATGCTCTCTCAGCTTTTGATGGATTCCTGTCTCATATTTAGGGCTTACATCCTCTTTGATCTCATCTTAGTGTATGGTTTAAGGAAATGGTCCAGTTTCATTCTTCACATGTGGTTGTCCAATTTTCCCACAAAAGTTATTGAAGAAACTATTTAGGCTTTCTTGCTTTATTGAAGATTAGTTGGCCATAGAATTGAGGGTCCATTTCTGGGTTCTCTATTCTGTTCAATCGATCTGTGTATCTGTTTTGTGCCAGTACCATACTGTCTTGATGATTACAGCTTTGTAATAGAGCTTGAAGTCTGCAATTGTGATGCCACCAGTTTTGGTTTTCTTTTTCAACATTCCTTTGTCTATTCAGGGTCTTTTCTGATTCTATACAAATTTTAGGATTCTTTATTCCAGCTCTTTGAAAAAAGTTGATGGTATTTGACAGGAATTGCATTGACTGCATAGATTGGTCTATGTAGCATAAACATTAACAATATTTGTTCTTCCAATCCATGAGCATGGAAAGTTTTTCCATTTCTTTGTGTCTTCCTTAATTTCTTTCATGAGTGTGCTATAGTTTTCTGAGTACAGATCTTTTGCCTCTTCGGTTATTTTAAATGTGAATTAAAATTATTTTTAAGTTAAAAGTTACAGGGAATTATACATATATAAAATAGTAAGGAATGGAGTTTCCTCTCTTTATATAATAAATATATTTCCAAAAATGTTGAACTAAAAGTGCTTTTCAAGTACCATGCTGGCAGCTAATCAGAATAATAGTGTGAGCATATTTGTTAAAATACTATTTGACATGTTTTGGCAATACTTTATACACTTACCTACCAACTATGTGTAGGATCAAAATTATCTCCCTAAAAATAAGATAATATTTGCCATTTCTTTCCTATTTTCTAAGCAGTGTATAGTGGAGTTTACTAGTGGCCAAATGATTAAATACGGAAGCAGATATCAGTATCCAGCTGTCTTCTAATTGTCAAACATTAAGGAGATAAGAAAAATATATAAAATGAGCCTACTTTCCTCATTATTTTTATTAGATTGTAAATTATGGTTATTTCTTAAAATGCTATTTTGTAAAACTAAACAAAACAAAAAAATGCTATTTTGTTAGCATACAATGGGTTTATTACTACAAATTTTAAACTGAAAAAATAGCTTTAAGTTTACTCAGTTTTAATTTCTAATACAGTAAATACTGATCTATATAACTCATCTAAATGAAAACACTACGGGGTTCTCAATAATTTTTAAGAATCCAAAGGACTCTTGAGACCAGAAATTTTGAGAACTGCTGAAACATGTCAAAGCATATATGTAACACCATTGCACAGAGGAATCACTCAGGGGGCTGTTAAAAAACAGTAATGTATAGGCTCCATCCACAAAACTCTTATGGATCTTTGAAAATATTTATGTTCAGTTATATATTTCTTGTTTATATAAACTAAATGTGCTCAGTGGTGCTTCTCATTGCATAAACATAGTGAAAGTAGATAAAAACAAATTCAGTGTGTATATTCCATTTTATTCAAACCACACCAAAAATGTTTGCAGAACCTTTGAAAATATAAAATGTAGGGTAGAAGGATTTGCAAGAAAAACTGAATGTTGAAGAGAATGCAGAGTTTAAACGATGATGCTGAGCAAAAATAACAACAAAAGTGACAAGAAAGGTAGATGAAATAGGGAATCAATTCTGCATTCTGCACCTGAGGATAATTGAAATCACTGAGACTGAGTAATGACTTGACACAGTTTTTATGGGTAATGGTTGATAGATTGAATACATTTGAACAAGCTTGAGGATGTTCCCCCTGGTAATATCTGCAATGTTTCTAAAATGGAAAAATCCTGAAGTTGCATCATCCATATTGTTATCTGAAGACTCAGGCCATTTGAAAATTAAGTGTGGAATTCAGCTTTAAAGACTATTTGAGTTTTATATGGAGAATTAAAAAAAACTAACAAGTAGGAAATATAGCCAAAATAATTATATACTTTAATATTTATTATATTATATATCATTTCCTACCATTCAACTTAAATATATATTAATACTTATGTTTTATATAATTTATCCTGTTATTAGTACCTACATAATAACTGCCATTTTAGTATGCAATGGTAATATTTATATTTAGCTACATTCATATTCTTCTTCATAAAAGAGAGTCAAATAAGTTTTTAAAATAATATTTTGCTAAAAATTATTCTCTGAATCTCAAATAATATAGTGCTCCCCAACTTGGCAAAGTTTAATTTCAGATGTTAATGAAAATAAAAGAGTTTTGTAAAACTTTTATATCTCTTGGCATTTTACTAGATTAACTTCATACTATGAAGAATATCTTAAAATCCAGGTATGGTTTTTTGTGCCTAGTTTACTACCTACCATCAAGTTAGCATTGTCAATGCAAATTTATATTTGGATAATGCAGATTTTTTTGATACAAGAATCATGAAAAAATGAACTTGAACAATTATTTAAATCACCAGGCCCATCTCTTCATAAAAGGTGAAACTTCAATGCAGTTTATCTTTAATAGTCATTTAAAAATTGAGATTATGTTAAACTCATAAAATTAAAAAAAAAAAAAAACTAGTATAGAGAACTCCTGAAAACATTTTATAGAGCTTTTCTGTATGTTAACATTTTACAGAACCATGAAACATTTGTCAAATATAAGAAATCATTCTTGGTATACTACTATTAACTAAGGTACAGAATTTATTTGGATTCATCATGTTTTCTATTAATGTCTTTTAAAACTATTTTTATTGAGGTATAATTGATATGTGAAAAGTTACAACTGGATGAGCTTAGGGAAAGTATACACCCACAAAACCATCACCATTTTCAGAGCTGTGGACATATCTATCACTTCCCAAAGTTCCCCCCCACTATTACTACTACTACAACTAGACTACTACTACTACTACTACTACTACTACTACTACTACTACTACTACTATTACTACTACTACTATTTGTATGCAATAAGAACATTTAAAGTAATATCTACTCCCTTAGCAAATTTTATACAATTTATGTATAATTCAGCAATGTTAACACTGGACACTATGCTATATAGTAGATGTCTTTGAACTTCCCTGTCTTGCATAACTGAAACTTCTAATGGTTTGACCATTGACTTCCTGAATCCCACCTTCTCCCAGCTCCTGGCAGCCACCATTCTATTCTCTACCTCTGTAAATTTGCCTACTTTAAATACCTCAGATAAGTGGAATCATATAGTATTTGTCCTTTTGTGACTAGCTTACTTCACTTAACATAATATCCTCCAGAAAACCTAACAGCCAGAATGAAACAAGTACTAAGAGCAAATACTGTGCTCCCAAGTTACTTTTATCAGTTAATCTTACTATTCTAGCACTGTTATTGTGCATCTTCTCACCAAAGAATCTGATTATTTCCTACCCTTCAACTTGCTCACATTGTATTTAAACACCCATAGCTTTTTTTTTATTGTTACTTAAAATTTTTTTCCAGTGTTCCAAGATTCATTCCCCATTCCCTACACCCAGTGCTCCATGCATTAGGTCACTCAATACCCACCACCAGGCTCTCCCATCCCTCCAAACCCCTCCCTCCAAGTCCCTCAGTTTGTTTCTGTGTCTAAAGTCTCTGTTGTTTCATTTCTCTCCCTGGATTACCCTACTTCCCATTTGCTGTCCTTCTCCTTCTGTCCTCCAGGTTACCCCTCATGCACCGCAAGTAAGTGAAACCATGCGATACTTCACTTTCTCTTCTTGGCTTATTTCACTCAGCATAATCTCGTCCAGTCCATGTTGCCACAAAAGTTGG
>PITA01034908.1:0-11069 GCA_004023965.1 Spilogale gracilis
AGAGAGGGAGACAGTGTATATGTATGAGAGGGAGAGAGTGTGTGTGAAGGAAAGGGGAAAAGTGTGTGTATTAGAGGGAGAAAGTATGTGTGAAAGAAGGATAGACAGGGAGAGAGAGAATGTGTGTGAAAAGTGGGAGAGGGAGTGTGTATGTGTGTGTGTGTGTGTGTGTGTGTGTGAGATAGAGGAAGAGTGTGTGTGTAAGAGATAGGGAGAGAGAGAATGTGTGAAACAGGGAGAGTATATGTGTGAAAGGGAGGGAATGAGTGTGTGTGTGAGAGAAAGTGTGTGAAAGAAGGATAGAGAGGGAGAGAGAATAAGTGTGAAACAGGGAGAGAGAGATGGTGTGTGTGTAAAGGGGTAGAGAGGAAGAGAAAGAGTGTGTGTGTTAGAGACGGAGAAAGTGTTTCTGTGAACCAGGGAAAGAAAAGAAGCGCTTGCGCGTGCACGTGCGTGCGTGCGTGTGTGTGTGTGTGTGTGTGTGTGTGTGTGTGTGTAAGGAATCCTAGAGTTCATTCCTGGGTGGGTATGGTGGATGGGGAGATCGAGGCTGCTTTCTAAGCTATATGACTGTCAGCTTCTGTGAGGCACCAGCTAGTAGAGCCAGTTGATCTTGTATGTAATCTAAGTTTCTTGTGCATGGTACTGGGAAACTAGGAGCTTGATAATTTCATTTAGTGATCACGATCTGTTTCTTCTATCTTTCCCTTTTTACGTGTAGAAGCAAATATCATTAACAACCAAAATGACCCGTGTGCTCTCATTATGAGATACAATTCTTTTAAAGAATTTAGTATGCATATCCTTGACCTTTTTTGGAATTAAAAATTATCTTGGAAATTTACCTCTCCATCTGTAATTTCTGTGGTGTGCTCAAGAACAGCTTAATAGTCTGAAAACGGATGAATTTGAAATTAGAGAGTTGAAGGTCGTAACCTAGCAGTGATAACTCAGCTAATGAAATATTCATTTCCAACTACGAAGTGGCACTGTATATCAATATGTTGTCACTGTCTGTCATCGTTACGTAGAGCACAGGTATATTTATGCATTTATAAATAGCTGAGGGGGAAAAAAAGAGGCTAATTACATGCAGAAGCGCGACAGAAATTTTCATGGCTGTGCTTCTAACAGGCACCAGCTAACCATTTTTCCAAGCCATATTTGTGAATTAAGTATAGGTTCTGCACGTTAACCTCTACCGTTATTTGGTTTTCAGAATGTTGTAATTAGAGGGAGGATAATGCAGGAGATATACGTGCTTTTTTAGGTCATGTCCACACCAGGGGTTTGTTTATACAAATGTAAAACAAAGTGCAGAATTTAGCACTTTCCTAGAAAAATCAAACGAGAAACCCTTTGGATTGAATAATCGCAAACATTGTAGAAGAGATATATATTTATATAATTAGCTTTACCAATTAAGAATGAATTTACTTTAGCAAAAATCAATGTCATTATCTGGATAATTCAAGCTAATTAAGGTTCTTCCCAAATCCTTAGACTTTCATTAGCTGCATATTTCTGATTAAAGCAGTATTTTGGGTGTTAAATTAGCTTTATAATTTGTGTCGGGCTTGCTCTGTTGTGTTGGTGTAGACCTGGCTTCAGCTGATAGTGCACACTTGTTACCAGGCGTCCTTCAGGGAGAAAGTAAAATGGGGAATACAAAATGTTACACATCAAGTTGAAAGCGTACTGGCAACCCCTTGACGAATCTGCTTGAAATTCAGCATATATATCCAGATATACAAACACAGCGGTAGAGATTTCATTAGAAGTCATGTGACAGGTATGAAGACATATGTAGGCTTATGGTGGTAATAGCTTAGTGAGCAGTCCATTGTGGGTACACACACACACACACACACACACACACACACACACACACACACACACGCGGCAGGGTTCAGTACCCCTTCCCTTTCTTTGATTTCTGGACTTCCCCCCCTCCTATAAAGAACCTTCCTTTTCATTCTGGTCACTCATTAGCCTTTTCTGTGTAGCCCTTTCCTAAACCGAAAGGGACAGCTGCTAATTAGATTTATAAATAAATGCCACCTTAAATGAACAATATCTATAGGTTCCCCAAATCATATGTGTATCTTGCTCCCCACCCCATTCACTCTGGAATTTAAAAAAAAAAAAAAAAAAAAGAAGCATATTTTCGCTTGTTTTCTGCAGGAGGTGGAGTAGGTGGTGTCAGATGTGCCCGTCAGAGTAGTTGCTCAGAAATTAAAAGAGGAAGATTTGCCTCGGGCAAGTGGCACTTTATTTTAGCTTCTAAAAAAATTCATTTTGTTCTTTTCTTCCTTGTTTGTTCCTAGCTTTTAAATTTTTTTTTTTTTTTTTTTTTTAGGTTTTATTTATTTGACAGAGAGAAACACAGCCAGAGAGGGAACACAAGCAGGGGGAGTGAGAGAGGGAGAAGCGAGAAGCAGGCTTCCTGCCGAGCAGGGAACCCGATGTGGGGCTTGATCCCAGGTCTCTGAGATCATGACCTGAGCCAAAGGCAGTCGCTTAACCAGCTGAGCCACCCAGGCACCCTGTTCCTAGCTTTTAATGTGAGAAAAGAACACAGGCCATAGCTCAAGCTAAACCTCAAGACCAGAAAGGCCCATAAGACAACAAAACTTAGTTCAGCCTGGTTTGGCTTTGGGTTGACCTGATGGCTGAGCTGTGGACGACATTATTTCATTATCATTTGGTCACTAGATGTAGTCCTTCATCTTTGAAAAGCTTTAAGACGCATTTTGAAACAACTAGGCTGGTTGTCTTGCTGTTGTAGGAATTTAAGAGTGGTTGGAGAATTAAGGTAGGAAAAATCTGGAAAAGAAAAGAAAGTCCATTTTAAAGTTGGCTTTAGGTTGTTTGGTAGGGTCAGGAATAGGCAGGAGTGGTATGGAAATGTCTACTTTTACCTTTGTGGTCCTTTCACTGTTATATTTGTCTAATAATTTTGTAAGCACTAGAAATGACATGTATCTATCACGTTTTAGAACTAATATGTTTTAAAATGACGATTCTCTGTCTGATTCCATCATGTGGATTTAGAATATCCTAAATCTGAGGACAATTAGCATGGTGTCTTTGAAATGTTCCAGTGGGACTAGAAGCCATACACACTGCAACTATGCTTAAGTGACAGGAGGAAAAAATAGATGTGTTCTGCGTTCTTTTTGAATTACCACTTTGATTTTCCTCGTCTTACTGGTGGTTCTTCTAAGCAAAGTACAGTTTCAGTTTTAACATGTATCCCAAAAGGGAAAATAGTAGGTGATTTATTGTGTTTCTCCAAATGTGTTTTATAACACAGAATGAAAGAATCTCTAATTTTTTCTCAAGAGCTGGATGTTTTGTGTGGAAAAGGGGTTGAAAAAAAGAAGAAAAAGTTCTTCAACCTAAGAATCAGGTAGCTTGTTGAGTTTGTGGTTGTTGGGGAGCAAATCCCAGTGATGGATAATTCACAGTGGCTTTTCAGGGTTTGTTTGTATTTCCTGTTGGTGATTAAAGTTGAGGAAATTATTTTGGAAAGAACCCAGAAACACCAAGAACTCTCCACAAAGAATTATTTAAATTGGATGGATAGTCTCTGTTCTGCCTTCTTGAACAGACCTAAAGCAGCTTTGGTAGAATCACACTGTTCGGAAAAAACTTCCCTGTGCTTGGTTTTGGTTGGATGAGTTACCTCGGTGGTGTTTGAAACCATGAAGATTGGGAGTGGTATTGTTCCTGTTTCGATTTTCAGTGGTCTGTGAAGTAAGAGACCCCTCCTCAACACAGGACCTTTTCCTCACACAGACGGTAACCGAATCGCCATGGTCTGCTTTATTAGGTCCTTCTGGAGAGCTTATAATTGCTTGATCACTGACCCTATGGACCATTAATGTCTCCCTTTGCCTCTTCTGGGCCTTCATGTTCATTCCTTATTAGAAGCGTTTAATTTTGGTGTGATGGACACAGTTATATCACAATGGTTCCTATGGAGTTGTTAAAATCAATTTGTTCTTAGAAACTTCTTAAAAGGCCAATTTATTGACTTGATGGGCTATAAAGCTATTTCTGTTTATTAGGAGGATTGCCTTTTTAGGTAGGCACTCGTGCCCATGACAGCTCTTGTAATACCCCTGGTTACCCAGTGGAGACCCGTTCAAAGTACTAAAATTTAGGCCATTGATTCCCCAAGGACACCATCTCCACTCTTGCACTTTCTTCTTGAAGATGGCACCTGATGTGGGAGAAACTGTCAACATGTGGGTTTGAATGAAAAAAAAAAAAAAAAGAAAGAAAGAAAGGTTCTGTAGCAATAACCAGAATATCTAAAGATAGTAGCTCTGAGTTTAAGAGCCTCCTGCTGCTTACTTCTTCCTCTGTCCTCAAAATTGGCCATGTTGGCCAACTTCTTTTCCTTTCCCAGTTTAATAGCGATGTATTCCCATGGTTTTGAGTGCTGTTTTCAGCATCTGGCTGTACTGCATGGGATAGTCTAAGTATCAAGACGAAGAGTCACCATTCCTCCTGAGGGTTAGAGAGAAGTTCAGGTGCCTCGGATGACTATATTTATGATCACTATTTTAACTGCATGTGTCAGAGTCCATGGGATCACAGAGGGAAGTAATTGTTGAGATAGTCACAAAAATATTAACATTTGTGACTTGGTCTTACATAACTGTTTTATTAACACATTACATAACAAGATTCTAGTAGCAGATCTCTAACAACTATCATTGTATTGAAGTTGTCATGAATGCCTGCGGTGTTTCAAGATTAACTGGCAGCAATTGTAAGGTGAATGATTTCTGATGATGATAAAGTCTCAAGTGCTGCTCATCGTAACTGTGGTTTTGCCGTTATACATAAATGGAAGGAAATACTATGCGCTAAATTCAGCAACCAGTTTGAGGTGGTTGAGAATAAAACCGGTTCTTTTTTTCCATTTCAAGTCTACAGGTGACTGGAATTCTAGCTACAGGTTGGGTTGTATTAGACCAGGGCACACCCCCTTTTTCTGTGAAGAGCCACATAATAAATGCTTTTGGCTTCAGGGGCATGGAGTCCCCTATTGCATCTGTTCGGCTCTGACTCATGCAAGTATTCGTAAGCGATATCTCAGTGAACGGTCAGGGCTGTGTTCCAGGAAAACTTTATTTTAAAAAAGAGAGAGACCTGGTTTACTGACCCCCTCATCTAGATGAAGGCTCTTGCTGAGACCCAACCCTCTGCCTTGGCTGACAGATTCTCACTTGGGGATGTAATTGTTAATACCATTTTTCACTCGTGTTTGGGTGCTGTGTCTTAACACTCCTTGTATTACACTCATTTTAACTGGTTGTTCTGAGCCCTGGTATGTCTGTCTTTTTACAATGCAGAAATGATCAAGACATACTCCTATCCTAACTGAACCTCCTCCTGGTTAGGGAGACCACAAATGGGTCGCTCTAAGTACAGTGTTACCACTGCTACAATAGTTAAGTATGAAATGGTACTGGAACCATGAGGAAGACAAAAATTACAATCACACATCTTCACAAGGCCTCTTCATGCTTTCCGCTTAAAATTTTATATGGGTAATTTTCCTTCTTTTCATAACCCCATGTATCTGAAAAGCACCATGGCTTCATTTACTTGAGTATTTTATTTGAAAAGGGCAGAGAGCTCAGAAATCCTAAATGTTTAGATTATGGTAATGTAAATTTGTTCACAGATGGAGATAACATATTACATTGGATATATTGTGTTCCGTATGAGTTGGTTATTATTTTAGGCTTCTATTTTAAGTAAGGCGAGGTAAAGATAATGCTAGGAAAGTAGTTCTTTCATCTGGGGGAGTGAATTTTGTGCATAAAGTGAGTTTTTTTTGCAAAAAAAAGGCATGTGGTGTCCTAGTTGAGATTTTGTACAGCAGGTTATGTAAAACTTCGTTTTCCTCGTACTATCAAGGTCAGCATGGCCAGTGGGTTTTTCATTTGCTGCGTTTACTCAGATGGACGGTATCTACCCTGAGATCGCGGTGTTCACGGGCTACACCTGTGTGTGTGTGTGCGCATGCGTGTGCAGTGACCTTTGTGAGCACACAGCCATGACTGTCATGGCCAGTGGAGGACAGGGGGTTGCTGCCCTCTCCCCATCTTACACCTGCACCAGGGGAACCCTGAGGGCTGATTGCTTTTCTGTTAATTTAGAAGCCCTTATCTCCAACAGTTGCTTTGCCCCCGCCCACCGCCTTGTCTTCATAGCTATCCTAAGAGCCTGCTACGAACTTGCCATTTGAGTGAAAAAGTTTTTAGTCCAGTGGTTTAGATTAAAATCAAACTTTATGACAAAACGCAGACCATAGGCTGTTTTATTGCAAATATCAATAGTGACTTGATTTGAACTTTGAGGGCTAGATAAGAATTATCACAGAGAACACAATTGCTATTGATGTGTGACTGACCTTCATGGATTAAAATACGGGTACAATTTTTTGGGTAAAGTTATACATGTATGCTTTGGCTATATCCACCTGTGACTGAGTCCTGGTGCAGAATCTTTATAGCTATTTATTTATTACAGTTTCACTAAGATAACTTCTCAGCCTCAGAATATCTTCCATCTCTAAAATTCTTTGACATGTCTGAACTTTTTTTTTTTGTAATTGTTTTCCCCTGAAATTCAGTTATTCACTTTGTGATTTAATTATTTTATCTGGTAAAGTATGCCTGAAGAAGTTGTTCATCTCTGCCATGGATAGGTACAATGATTGATTTGTAGATAAGTCTTTGTGTATCAATAAGATTGAGTATATGTAAAGTCTGATCTCTTGATCTGTTGTATATTACCAAAGGAATTCTTGCTTGAAATGAATTATAAATCAACAGTACTTTTTTCCTCTTACTGTGCTAAGATGAGGTGTGGTTCATCAGTTTAAAACAACAGCAATCCAATCAGTTATTGCCGTGTTGGTAAATTATTCACCAAATGGGAAGAAGTATGATGTAACTTTTATTATTTGACTTTACTTCTCTACATACATTTATATATAATTAATCCAGAGCTGTTAGCTCTCAGGCTTTGAGGATCGTTTTGGGAAGCCATTTCTCAGTGGTCGGGACAAACGAGAACATTTACTAAGAACATTTACCTACTTAGAATGTCTTGTTTCTTAGATTTGCAATTCAGGTTTGCTCCCACAGAGGCTGGGAAATTATTTCTTATTGTAAAGATCAGTTCCTTGAGACATGTCATTCCAGCCTTTGATTCAACATCGAGTATCTTGAGGAACTAAAATGATCCTATTATTATGTCGGTAACCTGCTTGCTGCTGAGATTGGGCAGTCCTAGACTGGGCTGCTATATTTCTAATTAATTTATTTGTAATCCTTTCTCGGTGATGATTCCACAAACCACAAATCTCTGTGCTAGCTGGGACATTGCTTCAGGTACTCTTTTGAGTTAGGAGGAATTATTTATTAATGTTAATTTTAATTTCTCACTTTCTTGGTTTTGTTTGCAGAGCTTTAAGAGAAGAAGGTAGGAAAGTACATATTTAATGCATCTTCATAAATAAGAAGCAGGATCTTGAGTTCTAAAGGCTGGAATACGTAGTTATTAAAGCTCAGCTTTCTGATCGGGTTGCTGTGAGCTCAGAGCGCAGACTGTTTTGGAGGGACGAGAGAGGAGAGATGAGACGGTCTGTGGTTTTACTGTTGGTGCAGTAGAACCAAAGGGGGCTCTGGCGAGCCTAGGGATGCCGAGCCCCTCCTCTTCCCCAGCATACCAGACTCTCTGGCTTGCTTTCATCCATGACCTATCTTTAGAGGCCTCGTTGGCTCACACCACCTTTCTCTATTCTGGCCTCCCCCCCACCAAACAATTCAGGAATTTGCGTTCAAATCTCAGGTGTGCTTTTCACATTTTCTTTAATTCTTTTCCCATGGAACGTTTTCCCTATCTTTTTTCTTCTCCCAGCCGACAGCTTTCCATTCACTGGCTGAACAGAGGCTTTGAGAGTAGCATAAGAAATAGACGCACGTGGAGGAAATGGTCTCCGAGATCAGGTGCGTGTGAGAGTACTGATGGCCTTTCTAGAATTGTCCGTCTTGGTCCATCCCATCCCTTCCCCAGGTCCTCTCTGCACCCAGTCTACACAGTACTTGCAGGGTTGTCCATCCCAGTGATGAGAGCCGGCACGGGCCGGTTACCTAGACGAGTGCCTTTCACATGGAGGGGGATGACACCCAGAGTTGTCAGAGTGCCAAGCCATAGTGGTGGTTTGGAGACTGGTTGTGCATCGCAGGCAAGCCTCGTGAATGTCTTCCTTTAGTTGGCTAGTTGGGCCCCTTGCAAAGAGTCTCTCTTCTTATTTATTTATTTATTTTTTAAGTAGGTTCTATGCCCAGCGTGGGGCTTAAACTCACCATCTTCAGGTCAAGAGTTGCATGCTCTACCAATTTAAACAGCCAGGGGCACCAAAAGAGTTTCTCTCCTTTTTGATGTGCCTCTCTTCCAAAGGAGAGTGTGTTGCAGGTTTTGGCTTTGTGAGGACAACTTTTTGGTCTGAGAATTAGAAAGAGAATCAGAGCCATGATGACACCTCTTGTCATCCCTGGAACCAGCCATACCTGAAGGAAGCCTCATGGCCTTCAACTTTCCGATTATTTAATCCCAACTCCTTTAATCCTATTTTTCCTTTCTTAAAAAAGGTCTGGATTTATGACCCTTCAGTGAAAAGGTACCCAACTAATACACTGGGGAAGAGGGGCATAAAAAATCTCTGATTCAATAACAATGGAAAGCTACTGTTCTTAGCCCAGGGCCTTAACCTGCAGATCCACAGGAGTTTTGATACTGCTTTCTGGATGCTGTCTACTTGTCTCCTCTGTGGTCACTGTCCCCTCACCCCCTTGCCGATTTCCTTTCAGCTGAGAGGACCAAAGTTATTAATTCCTGGTTTGGCTCGGCTGTAAAGAAGAAATTGTGCAAATCATCTGCTGTTCCTCCCTGCCATAAAGAAATAAACAGCTTTTTTGATTATTCAGTTAGAGCAAAACTGATGTTTTCTGTGGCATGTTGAAGCTCTTCCCACCAGATAGCTTGTTGGACTCAACTGATCGACGTGGAGGAGGTGACATCCCCCAAAGTGGATAATGACGCAGGTTTTGGTGTATTTACTTAATGCTGGAGGCTCACTTTGTTTTCAGTTTGTTCACATGCCTCCGTACTGTATGAGCACAGATGATTCGGGATAAATGCTTTTTATCTGCATCCTATCTTTTTTTTTTTTTTTCTACTTCCCCCTGATACTACCCCCACCCCCATTTTACTTTTTAAAAGTCAGAATAAAATGTGTTTTGCTTAATGATGATGCACTTGTGTTCAGGGTATTTTTTTTTTAAAGATATGTTTTACTGTTTTTAAAAATTTCTCCTTGTCTTTATTTTCCTATTGCCATCTGTTCATTTAAATTTTCTCAGATTGTTTATGGTTTCAGTTTTTCCCTCCATACATTTTCTGGCATTTGGCTCCCCTTTTCTGACACAATAGGTCAGGCCTTCAAAAATCTGGCCCCTATGTAATTTGACTTTTTCTGCAGTCAACACACTGCCTATGCCTTCTGAAGTCTTTCGTCTCCTAGGTCTTTGAGCAGATGTTAACTGTTTAAATATTTTGTTGTTTGGGTGTAAAGAAAATTGAAATGTAAGATGTCAGTGATAGCACGCTTTGTTGTACCAGAGCAGATTGCTGCCTGCAAGTTGAATATGTAAACGCCTTTCAAACATGGAGCCCAGTTCCCCTTATGCATTTTAACCATCATCTACAGGTTGTGTACTTGGAAAAAGGAGTTTAAATCAGGTTATAAGGAAGGTTTTTATTGTGTCAGGAGCAGATCTAAACACTGGTATTTTTATTCTTTGGGCTGGGTTAGAGCAGGATTTCCCCTGGGGAAGGGCTCATCCTTCTCTTTGGGAATGAGAAGGGAATTGGGTGTGTTTTATGCTCTATAATTTCTGCTTCATGTTGAATTAATGATGGTATGTGGACTCACTGGGTTATCTTATGAATGGCTAAAACAAATTAATAGTCAGTCAATGATGTAAAATTGAGAAGGAAAGCTGTGGTTTGAGTAGCATCAGTGACCAACCTTCATTCTGTGCCTCATGTATTCCTGACACCTTGCCAGGGGGTCGTATTTAATCCTTCAACCAACTGTATACATCAGTCCCTATGGGGTCCCATTTTACAGACAAGGGAACTGAGGTTGAGAATGGTTAAATTGGCTTTCCTAGGTCATACAACTCATAAGTAGTGGGGCTGGGATTTTCAGTCTTGGTGGTGTGAGTCCAACTGCTCCTGGATTGAGCCTCTGAGTTGCATTTCCTTGTGGTGCAGGCCTTAAGAGTATAGGCTGTGAAGGTCATGAGTACTTAACATCACTAAATCTTACAGGTTTTTTCGTCTGTAAAAAATAGATGGAGACAGCATCTACCTTCAGAGTGTTGAGAGGTAACTGGTAAAGTATAGACACCTAGCTGATAAGTGCTCAGTAGCTACTAGCTATCATCATCATTATTATTAAGGCTATTGATTCCTGTTCTCCTGTAGAACTCTAAGCTTAGTGTGTTCCCTCCCCTCCCCTCCCCCATCCCAGAGGTCTCTGATTAGTAAATGCTCATTGTGGCTTTGTATGCAATCATATTGTTAAAAAACAAAATTCAATGGAGTAAATGGGAAGATCTAATTGGCTTTATTAAATGATTCATGAATTGGGCAGTGTCCCATGTAGCTGGAGCTCCCTGGAGCTGTACAAAATGAAGGTTTTCACAGTCAGGGGGCGAGCAGCACAAGGAAGTTAGGAACTGGATTATTTTAGGCTAAAAATTACCTTTCTTTAGGGGAAGGCAGGGGATCTTCTCAGACTGATTATCTCACTGGTGCTGAACCAGGAAATTCCAGATGATTGGTTTAAAATTCCACCGGTTGGGAGAGGCTGAAACTGAATTAAGTTAGATACTAAGTGTTGGTTTGCTGGCATGGGCTTAGCACAGGTGGTTTCATTTTGGCCCTATTGTCGTCTTTTTTTTTTTTTT
>PITA01034909.1:0-11042 GCA_004023965.1 Spilogale gracilis
GTCTCAGGACCATGAGCTGCACTGTACTGACCCGGTCTTTTACGAAGGCTATTAGTTTGTTTAAAATACGTGGCCTAAAAGTTAGAATGAGTAAAAGGATGAATAGGGGACCTATTAAAGTAGAAATTAAGGTAGTAAACCAAGGGGACTTATTAAACCATGCCTCAAACCAATTTTCCTGGGCCTCTCTTTCCTTTTTGGGGGGGTGGGGCGGGCTAGTCCTTTCCTTACTTTGGCCATAGACCCTTTGACTACTCCTGAATGGTCTGCATAAAAGCAGCATTCCTCACCCAGGGCAGCGCATATTCCCCCTTGCTGTAGGAACAGTAAGTCCAGGCCCCGAAGATTTTGAAGCACCACTTCAGAGAGAGAAGTTAGAGAATTCTCAAGGTGGGTGATGGAGGTTTCTATTCGTTCTAAGTCCTCATCTGTGGCTGTCCGTAGGGAGGACATTCCTACATGCTGTGTGGTTAGGGCAGCTATACAGTCCCTGCCCCAGCTATTCCTAGGCTGAATAGGGTAGCAATGGTTAAAGAAGATACAGATTCTCTTTTTATTCGGTCCCCCATTCCTCAGTTCCAATATGAATACATGTATTCTTCAGGGTGATAGAGGATGCGAGGTAACACAGTTACCAAGACACAGGCCTCTCACCTAAAGAAGTAAGATTCCTCAATTTTTTAGAGGCATTAAAGATTTTAGCCGATAGGCATGGGGTGAGCCTGGTCTTTGAGCATACCCACCGTCCATTGCCCCCAGGATTGCCCATTCAACCTCATCACCCCAGTTAGAAGTCACGTTTTTAATAGCACATAAGCCCTTTTTAGTTGTCAGCACCTTTCCCAGACAATGTCCTTGACCACTCACCAGTTGCATGGTTAAGTGGACATTACGGTTTCCCCACGTACACAGAGCAGGATTATTTTCCTTGGAGGTATTGTAGGTAGCATTTAAGCCTATCGCTTCATAGAATGGGGGCTTTATGTCATAATATAACCAGCAAGAGGTGGTTATGTTGGGGTCGGTATGATTCAGTGTTGAGAATGCTGCCCTTACTAAATTCCATAGGGGGTCTATGGGTCTGGGTGTAGGAAGGCCCAAATTTATCATTTTGGGGGTTTGAGGACTAATAGTTGGGGCAGGAGTTGTGTTAGTTCGAGAGGCTGGTCTTTTTGGGCCCTTTGGTTTGAGAACTTTGTTGGGTCCTACTATGTGGGATTGACTGAGTGATTTTTCCCCTAATCTGATCATAAACAGGACTCCATTGTCATAACCACTTTGGTAAAGCCAGAGTCCCCATAGATGTCTTAACCCCCAATTTGTTTCTCGCTTTCCAGTTTCCATGAAGGAAAAGATGACCGGATTACAGTAATGACAACCCGAGCAAGAGGGGTGAGGGATGCCTAGTTGGATTTTGATGAGGCCGGATGGATTTTTGGAAAACCAGCTGCATGCTCCAGTCTGTTCGCAGTTCCATGCTTTGCAGAAGTAGTCCGTCCAGCCCCCACATGTTGAAGCCATATTATGGCTAGACTGGGAGGGGGCCAGACACACATAAAAGCACATAATTTGGAGGGCCATTATGGCCCCCTGGATGCCACATCCCGGTATCCCTATTCTGCCTTGTGCCAGGGGTCCTGACTGAATAACTCACACAAGTCGATGGTCAGATTAGGCCACCAGGTCCCTCTAGGGTGTAACTCTGACAGCTGGGTTATTATTTTATTAGAGCTTGGGGTGATGATTTGCCAGGTTAAATTAACCGGTTGGTCGGGGTTGTTATTGGGGCTCCCACTCGGGGCATTGATCAGTACCAGCATAAGCAACCATCCCGTCTGTGGTCGATCTTGGTGGCTCCGCATGTCCCGGGGTTGGAAGAGTGTCAGATTCAGTGGGTTGTCCCAGTGCTGCTGTGCGATCCACTCCTCAGCTTCCCTTTGTTCTTACTGATTGGCACGGCACATGTGGGCGTGGTGGACCCAGGGCCCAATGCTGTCAACCTTCAGGGCAATGGAGGTAACCAAAATGACCATGTAAGGAGCTTTCCATCTCTCTTCTAAAGTCTGAGTCCTGTGTCTTTTCACCCATACCCAATCCCCGGGGGCGATACCATGTTTCAGGTTCGAGGTGTCCTTTGTCTCATAAAGAGATCATACCAGGGGCCAAATTTCACGTTGGACCTCCTGCAGGACCTTTGAGCTGGCCACATAATTTGGGGCCACATCAGGGTTTTGGTTTGGTAGAGTACGGACAATAATGGGGGTGGAGCCCCATAGAGAATTTCAAAGAGTGTCAATCCGTATATGTATGGTGAGTTTTGAACCCGGAAGATAGCATATGGTAGGAGAGTCACCCAGTCTCCGCCAGTCTCAATGACCAATTTAGACAAGGTCTCCTTTAGGGTCTGATTCATTCTTTCCACCTGCCCTGAGCTTTGGGGATTGTATTCACAATGTAGTTTCCAATTTGCCCCCACTGCTTGGGCTAGGCCTTGCAAGACCTTGCTGATGAAAGCCGGACCATTATCAGAGCCTAATGTCTCCGGAATCCTGTATCTAGGTATGATATCCTCCAGTAAGGCTTTAGCTACAACCTGAGCAGTTTCTTGCTTTGTCGGGAAAGCCTCCACCCATCCCAAGGAAGTGTTAATTAGCACTAGTAAGTACCGATACCCATGCCTTCCAGGTTTCACTTCAGTGAAATCCACCTCCCAGTTCCGTCCTGGCATCCTCCCCCGTACCCACATACCTATATGTAGGGGTTTTCTTTTACTGGGCTTCATAGCCTGGCACCCAACGCACTGGTCTACAATCTTTTGTATCTGGCCAGCTTGAAGTGGGAACCGGAGACGAGCCAACTTGAGGAGGGTCAGCAGTTTTTTTCTTGCCCATATGCCTGGCTTGGTGTAAACTGGAGAAGAAGAATAGTCCCAGCTTTTCAGGGAGGATGAGTTGTCCCTCGGCATCACAATACCAACCTTGTTGATCCAATTCTGGTAGCTTTGAATCCAATTTCGGTCTTTCAGGGTGTAATCAGGTCTCGGCGGTAGCCGCGGAAGCTCGGTGCTGGTAGAGTTAGCATGAGAGTCGCGGAGGACAAGGCTGGCTTTTTGGCTGCTTTGTCCACCGGTCAGTTTCCCTCAGCCTCTGGGGTTTGGGCAGACTGATGACCGGGAGTATGCACTACCGCGACCACCTGAGGCTTTTGTACAGCCGCTAATAGTCTCTGAATCTCCGGAAGATTTCGCAGTCCTTTTCCTTCTGCTGTAATGAACCCCCTCTCCTGGTAGATGGCCCCGTGCACATGAATGGTGCCGAAAGCTTACTGGCTGTTGGTGTAAATAGTCACTCATCTCCCTACCTCCCGCTCCAATGCTTCAGCCAGCACGATTAACTTGGACTTTTGGGCTGAAGTCCCTGGAGGCAATGAGTGCTCCAAATTATGCCCCCGCCTTGGTCTCTGACCGCCTGCTGGCATTCTCCATTTAAGACAAAGCTACTCCCATCTGTATACCATATTAGTTCACTGTTAGGGAGGGCTGAATCCTGAAGGTTGGGATGCACCTGGGCGATTTCGGCCATGATCTCTTGACAATTATGCAAGGGGGTTTCCAGGTCTGGGATCCGCAGCAGTGTAGCCGGATTCAGAGTAGATGGCTCGGAAAAGACGATATGGGGTGCGTCTAGTAGGAGCCTTTGGTAATGGGTCAGTCGGGCATTGGTTATCCATTTACCAGGGGGGTGTTTTAGGACCCCCTCTATTGCATGTGGGGTTATTACTTTCAGATGTTGCCCCAAGGTGAGTTTTTCTGCATCATTTACCATTAGGGCAACTGCTGCAATGATCCGCAGACAAGTGGGCCAGCCTTCTGCAACCGGGTCCAGACTTTTAGATAGATAGGCAACTGGACGCTTCCATGGTCCCAAGTGTTGCATTAATACCCCTTTAGCTATCCCCTTTTTCTTGTCTACAAAGAGAGTGAAGGGCTTCAGGGGATCTGGTAAAGCCAGGGCTGGGGCCCTTAGGAGGGCAGCCTTGAGTTCCGCAAAGGCTTTCTGTTGGTTCAGCCCCAGATCCAGGGGGCCTTGTCTTTGCTCGCCATATATAAAGGCCTCACCAGTTCAGCATACCCTAATATCCGTAGCTGACAATAGCTGGTTGTCCCCAGAAACTCGAGGACCTCTTGAGCCGAGGTGGGGACTGGAAGTCTAAGGATAGTTTCTTTCATAGCATCTGTCAGCCACCTGGTTCCCCCTTTTAGCTTGTACCCCAGGTAGGTGACTGCTTGCTTACAAACTTGAGCCTTTTTTGCACTGGCCCGGTACCCTAATTTCCCTAGCTCCTGGAGGAGGTCTCCGGTGGCCCGCTGGCATACGGCTTCAGTAGGGGCTGCCAGGAGCAAGTCATCGACGTATTGCAGAAGTGTAATAGAGTCATGGCTCCGGCGGTATGAGTCCAAATCCTGATTTAAGGCTTCATTAAATAGAGTAGGGGAGTTTTAAAAGCCTTGTGGGGGTCTAGTCCATGTCAATTGTTTGGGGGTCCTAGTATTTTCATCTTGCCATTTGAAAGCAAAAATGTGTTGGCTATTGGGTGCCAGGGCTATGCTAAAAAATGCATCCTTTAAATCTAGGGTAGTGTACCAAACATGCGAGGGGGGTAAGTTGCTTAGCAAGGTATAAGGGTTGGGGACTGTGGGATGGATGTCCTAGACCCTCTTGTTTACTTCTCTTAAATCTTGGACAGGTCTGTAATCCTCCCCCTCTGGCTTTTTAATAGGGAGGAGTGGGGTGTTCCAGGCAGAATGACAGGGCCATAGTATCCTGGCCCCCAGAAGATGATTAATGTGTGGGGCAATCCCTCTTCGGGCCTCGGAGGACATGGGGTACTGGCAGACTCGAACCGGCTGAGCTGAAGCTTTGAGTTCTATCACTATGGGAACTTGTTGCGTTGCCAGCTCTACACCTGCTATTTCTGCCAAGGCCTGGCGGTGCATGTGAATCCAATAAGTCATTTCAGGGGGCCATTTATCAGCCTGTAGGGCCTCATGCCAGGAAAACAAGCAATGTTCATCTGTGAGGGACATGGTCAAGACATGAAGGGGCTGTCCCTGGCCATCCATTACCTTAATACCATCTTGTTCAAAGTGAATATGGGCCCCTGAAATGACTTAGTGAATATGGGCCACCTTACTTAACAAATCATGCCCCAGTAAGGGGGTCAGGCATTCAGGGATGACTAGAAACGAGTGGGTCACCTGGTGACAGCCCAGGTTCACTCGGCGTTTACTGGCCCATTGATATGTTTTGGATCCAGTAGTTCCCTGTACCAAACTAGTTTTCTGGGACAATGGCTCATGGGTTTATTAAGGACAGAATATTGGGCCCCTGTGTCTACCATGAATCCCACTAGTTTCCCCTCCACATATATGGTTACCCAAGACTCGGGGAAGAGATTTGAGCCCCATCCCCTCTAGTCACTGTCCATTCCTGCTAATAGGATCCGGGCATCATGGGTGCCATTGTCAGGCTTGGTAGCTCATCCTTGTTGATCTTTATGGTTTGGGCACTCTTTCTTCCAGTGCCCATACTCCTTACAGTAGGCACATTGTCCTCTGTCTAATTTAGGTCGGGGACACGTGGAGCCTGCCCAACCAAAGCTTGGTCCGGCCGTATCCCAGACTCCTGTTAGTAATATTTTAGCCATTTCCTTCTGATGTCTCTGGTTTTCTTTACTCTGGTGCTCCCTATCCTCCTGTCGAATTTTTTCTTGTAATTCCTGATTTTCCCTCCTGATTCTATCCTCCCTCTCTTCTTGAGTTTCTTGGGTATTGAAAACTTTTTCACCTATTTTCATCAAGTCCCGAATGCTCATCTTCCCCAGCCCTTCCTGCTTGTATAGTCTTTTTTCTAATATCTGGGGCTGCCTGATTAATAAAGGACATGATCACAGATGACTGATTTTCCTCTGCCAGTGGGTTTAGTGGGGTATATTGCCTATAAGCATCATAAAAGCACTCAAGAAACGTGGCCGGGCTTTCATTTTCCCCTTGCATTATTGCCTTTACCTTAGCCAAATTGGTGGGGCGGCAAGTGGCTGCTCAGAGTCCTGCCATAAGAGTCTGGTGGTAGACTCGAAGACGCTCCCTACCTTCCACATCCCCATAGCCCCAGTCGGGTCTGTTCAAAGGAAAGCGTTCATCAATCAGGTTTGGCAGGGTGGTCGGCCATCCCCTGTTGCCTGGAACGTTTTTCTCTAGCTTCGGTGAGGATCTGTTCATGCTCTTCTGTGGTGAACAGGGTTCTGAGAGCTGCTGACAGTCATCCCAGGTGGGATTATGAGTATGTAGTATAGATTCAAACAGATCAGTTAGGTCCCTGGGGTCTTTGGAAAATGGGGGATTTGGTCCCTTCCAGTTATACAGGTCACTCCTTGAGAACGGCCAGTATTGATAGGTGCATTGTCCATTAGGACCAGCACCGCCTAGGGCCTGCACTAGAAGGATGAGGGCCCTAGCAGAAGTGGAGGATTCTTCCTCTGGGGTTCCCACTCATTGTCTATGGGGTCTGAGTGCCCTTTCTGGCCCTGGCCCAGGGGCTGGAGGGGCAGATGGGGAGATGGCTGAATGGGGAGCCTCCTGGAGTGGCATTCCCTGATGATATGGTGGAGGGTTTTCTTCTAAGTCTAAGTCTAATAAAGAAGGAGAGAGATCCATCCCCTCCTGTAGGATGGTTTTCTTAAGGGGGCCCCTTAGGGGAACCACTAGTAGTAGTAGGAGTAGTAGCAGGAGGAGTTAACTGGGTGGAGGTTTTGGACACAGCCAGCACCTTAGGTGCATCTCTCGGTTCCTCATGGATAAAGGGTTTTAATCAGGAGGGGGGATCCTCCACCAGAGCCTGCCATATCAGGATATAGGGGTACTGATCAGGGTGTCCTTGGAGTCTGGGTTTGTTAATGACATCCTGGAACTTTTGTATTATGTTTAGGGAGAAGGTGCCTTGAGGGGTCCATCCTACCTTAAAAGACGGCCATTCGGTTGAACAAAGAGTAGCGAACTTACCCCTTTTTATCTCCACGCCATAGTTTTGTCACTGAGCCATTTCTCAGGAGGAGGGTCTTGGAAGTTACTTGAGCTTATCCCATAATTAACAAGAGAATAAGGCAAGAAAGGACAAGACAGACAATACCAACAACAAAGCAAATTCGCACAGGACTCACTAACACCCACCGGCCGGTTACTCTTATCACTTTCTCAGGCGTCCAGTCATTAATACCAATTACATCAGATTTAGGATCCTTACCAGGTATTAACCTGAACAGCATCCACTGAGGACGTCGTTGGGACTTCTGACTGTCGGGGACGTATCCCACGACTCTCAGTAATGGAACCTCCAGGACTACGAGCCTAGATTTCACCCAGATAAGAATTCTTTACCAGATATAGATCCCTCCTGTGGTGAACAGAGTCGCAGACAAAGGAGAGGGACACTCTCAGATGCTGTCCTGCTCGCGTCCCTCGTGGGAGCTTTGGGGCATTTTAGCTAAGATCTGTCCATATAAACCCTGGACCAGGTTACCCCGTGGGGGGGTAAATGGCCATTATGCCATATGACGCCCCATGAGACTCAGGGTGCAGCCTACTCAGACTCTATAGTCAAAGCGGTGGAGCCATACAAACACACTCACACACTCAGGCACCCTTCACATTCAGACAGGTTGGACACCCCCTTGGGGGGGGCTTACTAATGGGGAGGTGATCAGGCTCCCTTTAACTGCCTAGGCTAGGGGACTCGAACCCCTCCAGATAGGGGATTCACACCCTTCCAGATAGGGGATTCAACCCCCTCCAGATAGGTACCTCCAGATAGGGACCTCCAGTCCCTCCAGGCGAGAATTTCTAAGTTCTCCAGACAGAGGTGGCCAATCCTCCTTCGTGGTCCCTTTAGTTAAACCTTGGTGTCCCGCTCATCAGTTCTCCTTGAAGAGGGGTCTTATCCCGGACGAGCCCCCAAATGTTAAAGTCCGGTGTTGACCACCTCCCCAAAAAAGAACCGAGGACTCTGGATGCTCAGGATAATGCAAATCACACAGGGAGGTTTATTTCCAGCTTGCTAGGGCCCAGCATCTTCTTGGAGCAGCGGGTTTCAGCAAGGATCCTGAATGCAAGGGTCTAGGGGTTTATATGCATTTTAAACAGCAAGCACAAGTCACACAGTAATTTCCTTGGTTGGGTGAGATAACACTTTAAATCCCCCTCCCCACAGTTCCTGGAATGCCTAAACATGTTTAGGCATTCCAGGAACTGAAGCAAGGTGCATGAATGGGTTGTTGTTGTTTTGGGGTTTGGTTTTTTTTTTACTTAACTGCCTTCATTTGGTAAACACAGGCCTTGTAAAGGCATAAAAACCAGGGGGGTCTTTGATATGTAGAGGCCTAAATCACCAGGGAGTTACAGAGCCTGGGTTTTAGATATGTAGAGGCCTAAATCACCAGGGAGTTATAGAGCCTGTTACTGTGGCCTTGAAGCTAATTAGGCCCTAACAGGAGAGAAAAAATACAAAAGTGGAATTAAATAAGTAGAAAAATGTACATTGTTCATAGATAGGAAGACAAAACTACAAAAGTATAAATGCTCTAAAATGGATTTATAAATTTAAAGCAATCTCAATCCAGATCCCAAATGCATGCATGTATATGTGTGTCATTCCAAAAATTGTTGCCAAAAAATGCAAAAAAAATTTAAAAGGTCCAAACTAACCAAAACACTTCTTAAAATAAAGACAAAGGTGAAAGAATTTGCACTACCCAACAGAAGACACATTATGAAGTCTTCATAGTTGGATGCCTGGGTGGCTCAGTGGGTTAAAGCCTCTGCCTTTGGCTCAGGTCATGATCTCAGGGTTCTGGGATTGAGGCCTCCATCGGGCTCTCTGCTCAGCAGGGAGCCTGCTTCCTCTTCTTTCTCTGCCTGCCTCTCTGCCTGCATGTGATCTCTCTCTCTCTGTCAAATAAATAAATTCTTTAAAAAAAAAAAAAGCTCTGATAGTAGAGACAGTGTTTGCTGACAAATACAGACAAAAGGATTAATAGAATACAATAGATACCCAGAAATAGTCCCATGCACATACCACTTATAATAGATACAGTACTTCAGACCACTGAGAAAAGATAATTTTTTAAAAATTAATAAACTTTCTAAAGCAGTTTTAGGTTTATATAAAAAAAACTGGGCAGAGAGACTACAGAACAGAAAGTTCTTATTAAATTCCCCTCGCTTCACCCCCAATTTCCTCTATCATTTATGTTCTGTAACTGTAACATATGTTACAACTGATGAGCCAATGTTTATATGTTAATTAAATTCATAATTTACATTAGGGTTCAGTCTTTGTGTTGCACATTTTATGGGTTTTGAAAAATGTATAATGACATGTATCCATCATTTCTATATCATATGGAATAATTGCACCACTCTAAAAATCTCTTGTGCTCTGCCTATACCTTCCCCTTTTCCTACCTCCAACTCCTGGCATCCATTTCTCTTTTTAATGAAAAACATATCTTTAAAAAAACTGGCCTTAGGACAATTAACTATCTATGGATTAAAAAATAATTAATTCTTGCCTCACCCCAAACACAGAAACAATCACAGGTAGATTAAAATTATAAATGTGAAAGCCAAGGGTGCCTAGGTGGCTCAGTCATTAAGTGTCTCACTTCAAGTATCTTTTTTTTACCACAATGATATGAAATTAGAAATCAACAACAGAAGGAAAGCTATAAAATCTACAAATATGTGAAGATTAAACAATATACTCCCAAACAATGGGTCAAAAAAGAATCAGAAGAGAAAGAAAAAAATACCTTGCAACAAATGAAAATGAAAACAGAACATATTAAAATTTATGGGTTGTAGCAAAATTTATAATCCTAGGAGAGAAGTTTATACTTATAAATGTGTATATTAATAAAAAAAAGAACTCAAATAAACTAAATTTACACTTCAAGGAACTAGATAAAGAAGAACAAACTAGGGGCACCTGGGTGGCTCAGCTGGTTAAGAGACTGCCTTCGGCTCAGGTCATGATCCCGGAGACCCGGGATCGAGCCCCACATCGGGCTCCCTGCTTGGCGGGAAGCCTGCTTCTCCTTTTCTCACTCCCGCTGCTTGTGTTCCCTCTCTAGCTGTGTTTCTCGCTGTCAAATAAATAAAATCTTTAAAAAAAAAAAAGAACAAACTAAGCTCAAAGTTAGAAGAAAGGAAATAGCAAAGATCAGAGTAGAATTAAAAGAATTAGGGCTAGAAAAACAAAAAAGATACATGAAACCAAGGTTGTTTTGAAAAAGATAAAATAGACAAACCAATAGCTAGACTAAGAAAAGGGGGAAAGGCTTAAATAAATAAAATCAGAAATGAAATAGCAGATATTACAATGATACCACAGAAATGTAAAAGAACATAAGAAATTACTATGAAAAATTATAGACCAATAAATTGGATAATCCAGAAGAAATCTATGAATTTCAGACATTCAACCTAACAAGACTGAATCATAAATTGATAATATTAACACACTAATAACAACTAAGAATATTGAATAAGTCATCAAAAATCTCTCAACAAAGAAAAGTCCACAACATGATGACTCACAAATGAATTCTACCACTTTCATACTTTTCCAAAAAATTAAAGAGGAAGAAATACTCCCAACTCATTTTTATGAGGCCAGAATTACTTTGATACTAAAGCCAGACAAGCCAGTACAAGAAAAGAAATCTACAAGCTAATATCCCTGATAAACACAGATACAAAAATCCCCAACAAAGTACTAGAAAAATTGAATTCAACAGTACATTAAAAGGATAGTACGCCATGATCAAGTGAAATTTCCATGGAATGCAAGGAATGGTTCAACATAAGCAAATCAGTCAATGTGATAACCCACATTAATAGAATGAAGATACAAATTATATAGTCATCTCAATACATGAAGAAAATGCATTTGACAAAATTCAACATCCTTTCCTAATAAAAATTCAAG
>PITA01034910.1:0-11064 GCA_004023965.1 Spilogale gracilis
CCTTGGAAGTAAATCAGTGAAGGAGGAAGGAGCTTTCTCCCTAAGGCCCTCAGGTGACCCTCAGGACCACAGTGTTTAATGTTGGAAAAGTCCAGTTCCCCACCCCCAAGTTGGCAATGGCTACCGACGGAGGCCTAGGGGCAAGAAGTAGAGCCCAGGAGCAGAAGGGGACTGGGCCTGGCCTGGTTCTCCCAGAACCCGTCCCCTGCCGGACCAGTGTGGGATTGCTCGCTGCCCCCCTGGGAATGCCTCCTCCAGGCCAAGTGCAGGCTTTGTTCTGAATTGCCCGAGGGTGGAGAGCAGGATACTTATTACTGAAAGCTGTAGAGCTGGATCTGTACTTGGGTCTAGTCTAGGAGGCGGAGTGTCCCAGACTGGAGCTCAGTCCA
The DNA here is from genome assembly GCA_004023965.1 of Spilogale gracilis. Lineage (NCBI taxonomy): Eukaryota > Metazoa > Chordata > Mammalia > Carnivora > Mephitidae > Spilogale > Spilogale gracilis. The sequence continues at coordinate 390 of PITA01034910.1, forward strand.
GGAACAATATCTCGACATTCGTCCCTATTTAATCAACTCGCCCAAATGCAAATTGACAGGAGACCAGCTGCCCCTTCCCAGGACCTGTGTTCTCAGAGACACCGGGGCTCCCTTGCAAATAAGAAATTGGGGTTGCTTAGACCCTCTGGTGACACATACTTAGGCGAAGTAGGTTTCTAGGTGGGACTGCTCCAAAAGGGACAGCCTCCCACTGCATTTCTTCAAAGCGTCTTTGGAGAACAAGAGGCAAAGGAGGGGATGCCAGGGGGCAGAGGGCCCACCTCCGACCTCTCCTCGGCCAGCACGCTGAATCCTCTCTTCTGACACAGCAGGATGTGGACGTTGCTCAGGACCCATCACTGTGACCTGGGTCTGTGGGCTGTAGGTCTGTTTCCTTCTCAGGGACACTATAACCCACATACCAGCTTAGGGGTGCCCATTGCCCCTGAGAAGGTCAAAATGAGGGGAAAGTGGGAGAGGTTCCAGGGCTGGTACGCGATGTCAGCAGCTGTTTAGTTCTTGTGGCGGGTGCAGGGGGCCGGGGGGGTGATTCCCTGCACACTCCTATAGGACAAACATTTTGGGGGAAGTTAGCTCAATTAAAACACTGTGATTCCTACTGGTAAGCAGCACGTTATAATTCTCTGTTATTTGTAATGATCCTAGTTAGGGGCTTTAGTTGTCTATTCATAAAAAAGCAAGTGTCATTTTTAATTCATTTTTTAAAAAGATTTTGTTTCTTTGACAGAGAGAAACACAGCCAGAGAGGGAACACAAGCAGGGGGAGTGAGAGAGGGAGAAGCAGGCTTCCCGCCGAGCAGGGAGCCCGATGTGGGACATTTGGCATCACAGGACTCTGGGATCATGACCTGAGCCGAAGGCAGATGCTTAATGACTGAGCCACCGAGTCGACCCATCATTTGTAATTCATAGCAATAATTTATTTATATATATATCTGTATCTCTCTCTCTCTCTCTCTCTCTCTCTCTCTCTCTCTCTCTCATTCATCCAAGAATTCCTGGACTAGAATTAAAATAATAATAATAATAAATCAAACCATTCATCCAAGAATTCCTGGACTAGAATTAGAATAATAATAATAGGGGCGTCTGGGTGGCTCAGTTGGTTAAGCGACTGCCTTTGGCTCAGGTCATGATCCTGGAGACCCAGGTTCAAGCCCCACATCAGGCTTCCTGCTCGGTGGGAAGCCTGCTTCTCCCTCTCTCAGTCCCTCTGCTTGTGTTCCCTCTCTGGCTGTGTTTCTCTCTGTCAAATAAATAAAATCTTAAAAAAAAAAGACTACTACTAATAATAAATCAGACCACTTGTGCTGGTCCCATCGTCTCTTGTCCTTTCCAAGGTGACCTGGCAAGGTGACAAAGTCGATGATCATTTGCTTCTTATCTTTTCCCCAGTGAAGATTGTAATTTCCCTCACTTTCTTTAAGCTTCTGGAGGGATTTTTGGTGTGGTTTTAGTGATAAGACTCAGACAGAAATCAATGCACAAACTAGGCAAATCAATTGTAAAATCCTACAAGATAAGCCACTGTGAGTTGTGTGGATGGCAGGAAAATCTAGAGGAGTCGGAGCGGGCCGTGGTCTGACTCCAGGGGAAGGCAAGACCACAGACTGGGCAGTCAGGAGCCACTGAAATACAACGAAGCGTCTCAAAGATGTGAAAATGCCTTTCAGGGACACAGAGACAGCCAGAGCAAGGAACAGGGGGAAGCATTTATTATTCACTTGCATCATAGGAAAACATCAGCTTGTTGAACTGGGGTCTCATGTAGCACTGCGGTTACTCTTTGAGGCCAAGACCGCTCTGCGTGTGTGGAAACGTGGTGGGAGGAAATTGCCACCCAAGCATCTGCCCTGAGGTGTCAATCCAGGACAGCCCAGCTGCGGAGGGCTCATTCTTCCAGCTGCACACCTTGCTCTCCAAGGACATGGAAGCAAATGAAAGCCACCGGGATAAGAACACAGGCTCGCACCAGGAAGGGAGTTGCTGCTTTCACACTGCATGTCTTTGGAAGAGACTCCAAGGCAAGACGGGAAAGAGTAAAAGCTTTGTGCTGAAAAGAGGGAAGGCTTCCGGCGTGTCCTGATTGGAGGCTCTTGGTGTGGGGAAGCTAGAGGTGGGCAAGTTCAAGGAGGGCTCCTAGGTGATTGCTTTGGGGCGTGTTTGACTCCCTCTGGTTGGCCTGACTTGTAAGGACCAGGCAACAATGAGAAAAGCTGTCAGTTATTATGTCCTGGTCCTTCTGGGCTGGTTGCCGTGGAGGTCTCAGTCAGACCTCCATATCCAGATATGGTATGACCACAGTCTGCTTGTATGGGTAGTCTCTCAAAAGGAATCACGTTTTTCACCATCATTTTATAAAATATGAGCGATGCCCCAGAAACTATGCACTGTATCGTGCACACATAATTTCCCATGAGAAACTGAAGGCTGATTCCCAGTGAGGTCTGTCCAGGAAAGCTTTGTGACAGTGCCCCACAAAGCCCCCGGCCGAGGAGGAGGACCTGGGCTCAGTCTCAGCGCCGCCTCCTCCAAGTCGGTGCCTTACCTGTAAGGTGGAGATCGCAACACCTGTTGGATATAGTTATAATGGCAACACTTGTATTATTATCAAGTGTTGTTTTTATTATGCAAATGTAGGCATGGGAACTTAAAGGAATGAAAAAATTTGCAAGAGGCCCTGGAACTGAAAAGACGCAGCCTGGGGACCAGGTCTACCTGCAGCCGGGTTACCCCTTCCCACCAGGTCCAGGAGCACAATAAGGGCAGAGCAGGAGAGCATTCTGCAGAGCTGAGGGCCCTGAGCCAGCGTGCCAACGTGCGATTGAACAGGGACAGCGCAGTGTGAGGGAGGAGCCAAAGTGTATAGAGCACTTCTGTGACTCAAAAATCAAATAAAATTTGTGGATTTTCCTGAGAGCTGCTCTGTGCTGGGCGAGGGAATAAAATTCGAAAAGATTTGTAGTTAAGAAGAGGTTTTAAATCCGGTCAAACTCCTCCTTCTTTTTTTCCCATTCATACTTCTGTGGCTGGCTTCTTTCTGCTCCTATGGCTTTGATGTATGTTCAAGAGTGTTACTTGCTTTCAAAGCCATAGTAAATATTGTAGTGTGTATGCTAAATTTCTTTGAAGACCATTTACATCTGGAAAAAGAGACTTAGAACACAGTGTATAACTCCAGTAAGCTGCTGTAGGAATGCTAAAAGTCAAAATTCTCAAAACCCCAAAGAACAGAAATCATTCCCCTGAGCTGATTCCCTTGCAATTAATTCCCTTGCAAACTACTAGGAAACAGCTCTGTCCCTCCCAGGGCTTGTGTTTCAGGAGGGACAGGTGTCTGAACTCCGGTGATCTGCCTGGTCATGCCCAGTCTCCAAGGGAACAAACCACTCAGATTCAAACGAGAAGACCTGGTCGTGGTGTTTGAAGACAGTCATGACCATGATGTCTGAGATCGTCAGAGAGCCTCTTCCACAGAAGAGAGATGGGAGGGTGAGAGCCCTCTATGCATCCGTCACCACCAACACAGAAACAACTTTGCCCTGGTCAAGGAAAGATGCTACATAGAGACACCTCTCAGGCCTGGAACTGCTCAGAGACCAGGAGGGTACATGAATGGCTTGGCAATTACAGCCAGTTTGCCATGGGTAGGGTGCTGTGTGATCATTTTATGCCCTTTGAATCTAACTACCTTATGGGAAAGGTGTTACCAATTTCATTTACAAAGAGGGATGCTGAGGATAAGAGGGATTGCATAGATTTCTTTGTGCCAAATGGCTACTGAAAAAGACAGAAAAAATATTATTAAGAATTATATGAACAAAAGAGGCATTTGGATGATTCAATCGGATAAGCATCTGCCTTAGGCTCAGGTCATGATCCCAGAATCCTGAGATTCAGCACCATGTCCGGCTTTGTGCTCGGCGGGGAACCTGTTTCTCCCTCTTCCTCGGCCCCTGCTCCCCCACTCATGCACATGCGCTCTGTCAAATAAATAAATAAAATCTTTTTTAAAAGATTTAAAAGAATGAAAGAATAACAACATAGTTCAGAGAATAAAATGTAACACTTTTTGTAATGAGTTGGAAAATCTCTAAGAAATGCATTTCACAAGGATATAAACATATATTAAATTACATATATATATATATATATATATATATACATCAACCTATAACTACACATATATTCCTTCAAATGCATGAAAATATGACTTCTTAATAGACATGGAAGGAATTAAAAAGGTTTTCTTTTTTCTTTATTTTTTAGAAATGATTTTATTTATTAATTTGACATAGAGAGAGATCACAAGTAGGCAGAGAGGCAGGCAGAGAGAGAAGAAGAAGCTTGCTCCCCTCTGAGCAGAGAGCCCGATGTGGGCCTCGATCCCAGGACCCTGAGATCATGACCTGAGTCGAAGGCAGAGGCTTTAACCCACTGAGCCACCCAGGAGCCCTAAAAAGGTTTTCAATATCACCTGCAATATAGATCATCAACTGATAAATATAATACTGGCATATCTCTTTGGAGAGTATAATAAAATAAATGGGAATTACATGTTTGTGAGGCAGGGATATTTCACAATTAGAAAAATTCATTAATATCAGTCATCTAATTAATAGCTTCCCCCCTACTTCTTCAAAAGGACAGTTGATATGTACTAGACCGTATTAGTACCCAACTTACAGAGAAATAGTATGCTTATTTTGTTACTGACCCTTGTCTGGGTGTGGGTTTGCTCAGGCCCTCAGCTCTGAGCCGCTCACAGACTGTTTTCCAAGGCTACACTTGAGTGCCCTTTGACAATTAGAACTCTGGTATTTGAGTTCCCCAAATAGTTGATTTGATGTGCTTTTGTCAATTCAGAATGTCATAAAGAGAAAAGTAAAATTTACTCTAATACCATCTCCAAGGCACAAGCAATCCTACTATTGTTTCCATCCTACTCTTGTTTCTAGACTGTCATGCTCAGTGTTTCAAGGGGGAAGACCCAGTTCTACTTGTACTTTTCAGCCGATCATCAACACGTGTCCATGACTTAGTGGAGACCTACCTCTGTGTTTAGTGAGCTCAGGGAGTATATGCTCCTTCCCAGGGGTAAATGGATTAAGAGATTTGTAAAATATGCCTTTCAGTGAATGAACTCCCTGGGAAAATATATGTTTTGGCTGAAAGATTATTAATTATTTGATAGATACAGTGTCAGAAATGAGATACACTGACAACTAAAGATTTGGCTGATCCATGACATATTTCGAAACCCACTTACCTCCATAAAGAAAGAGATCAACATAAAATTAGAATTTGTGTCCAGACACATTATTTGTGCTTTGAACACATTATCTAGTTTAATGAAAGGGGGTGATTGTTCCTTAACATGAGTATTAAACAGTGCTACACCATGAAGCTGATGTGGGGTGTGGACATGGAACTCAGCCCTGAGACACTGGATCTCCAACTGCTTTCCCCAGACATTGGAGTAAGTAAAACATTACCTGGTCATGGAGATAGAGTGTATAGACAAGACACTTAAGAGATGGCAGATACAACGGAAATTAATAGTAGAGGTTGTCACGAAATGTCTCCCAGCCAATATTGTAAGGATGTAAGGGAAGAAATGTCCACAATACAATAAGGGATTTTTATTATAAATCATGATGACCACTGACAATGAGCCTCAGGACTGAAAATGACATTGCAACTGAAGAGGAGAAAATATGAACTATGTTAGTTACATTTTCAAATACAGTAAGACATAAGAACTTTACTTGGAAATAATTACAGTGATTCTATTTAATCTTTTACTATTTTTGACAGTGAATTCAGCAAGCCACTAAGTATATTTTTAATCTAATAGAAAGGTTAATCAAATAACAAAAATATAGTTTATAGAGATAATTTTTTTGTAATTGTTATAGCAATGGAAAAATAGAATGTAATTATGGGAAATGAGTTATGTGTAACTTTAAACAAAGCCTGTGGAAGATACTTCATGACATAGCACATAATATTACTTTTCTTTGGCACACATACTACTTTAGTCAATTTATTCAGTTCTCCTCCTCACACCTATGTTTAGAACAAATGATGCAGAAATATCAGTCATTGGCATTAAAATCAAGCAATTTCAAAAACAAAAGGCAGATCCATTCACTATAGAAATCTGTAGGGAGGCATAATATGAGTATAATATCATAATCCAAGTGTTCTGAAATGCCAAGTCTCAATTTCTTCTCTCCTCACCATCCTGGATGTCTTCAAAGAATGATTACAGTGAGCTCTTGGTCTATTCTATGAGGTTGGAGAAAATGCAACACACATATAGCCCAGCATCGAGATTTTGGTTTCTGAATAGTATTTCCTGCCGAGAGGACCCAGGACTCCGTGGGAAAGTGGCTAAGCCCAGAGTTGAGCCAGGAAAAATATAAGATGAGCCTGGAACATTTTAATGCACCAGAAACTAAACAGGTCCCTAAGGAGTCATAGGAACATACCAAAGGGAGGCAGGAGTTAGAAGAGCTGCCTTGACCTAATCTATCAAAATCTGAGCATCAAAATAAATATTTATTGTAATATGGATAAAATAAAAACCGGGAGTTGACCCTGACACAAACAAACATATAAATAGGGGGAGGGAAAGCTCTCATTTATAGTGCAACACCAACTAATAAATACAGAAAGAATGATGGAGTTACCCATTAAACAGTGGATGTTAAAACTAGTAAGCAGAAAAAGTTTGATGAGAACAGGGTCTTTTTACACACTCCAAGTAGCTACCCATGGGCTACCTACAAAAGGAAATTTATGATTCCACAGTGGAGAATCTTGGTTGGTAGCAGTAAACTAAGTTACTAAAAGGTAAACTTTGGGAGCAACCCTGATGCCCTTCATAGGATGTTGATGGATAAACAAACTGCAGTCCATCCAGACGATGGGACACTAGGCATCGCTAAAAAGCAATGAGCTAGTAAGCCATGAGAACACACGGAAAGACCTTACATGCCTATTATTTCATGAAAGAAACCAATTTGAAAAGGCTACATCCTGTATGCTTTCAACTCTAGGACATTCTGGAAGAGGAAAATTACAGAGATAGTAAAAAGATCAGCAGTTGCCACAAGTTTGGACACTGGGGTGGGTTGAATAAGCAGGGCACAGGGATTTCTAGGAAAGCAAACATACTCTGTATGTTCAATAATTCGGGATACATGTCATTACACATTTGTCCAAGCCCACAGACAGTACAGCCCCAGAGTGAACCGTAATATGAACTGTAGATTGCTGCTGCATGTGAACCACTATAAAGGAAGCACTACTCTGCTGGGGGGGGGTGAGAGGACAGTGGAGGGGTAGGCTGTGCTTCTGTGGAGGCAGGAGTGCATGGGAAATCTTTATACCTTCCCCTCAATTTTGCTATGAAGCCAAAACTGCTTTTAAAAAGTAAAGTCTTAATTTTTAAGAAAAGGAAAATAAAGTTTACTGTCACTAATTTGGGAATAAATTGATATTAAGTGTTTCCTTAATGGATAATGTGCTGGGAAGTCAGCAGTTCAAAAACACATCAAATCAGATATATAAATGTATAAAAATATATATAAAAAGTAAATTGAAATAAATACATCATCACTTGGTTCATATGAAACTGTGTGTTCCCAATTGTGCTGGGCGTGGTGGTCTAAAAAGCAAATCAGGGGCGCCTGGGTGGCTCAGTTGGTTGGGCGACTGCCTTCGGCTCAGGTCATGATCCCGGAGACCCAGGATCGAGTCCCACATCGGGATTCCTCCTCGGCAGGAAGCCTGTTTCTCCCTCTCTCAGTTCCTCTGCTTGTGTTTCCTCTCTAGCTCTGTTTCTCTCTGTCAAATAAATAAAATCTTTAAAAAAATAAAAAGCAAATAGACCTTGATATTACTAATGGTAGCTTTTGAGAGATGACACAGATTTTCAGGCTGGTGTCACTGATGTAAGAAAACCTTCACATGTAGCTCTAAGGTACCAAAACCAGTTTCTGCGAGTAGTTTTGGGAGCAGAGGAGGATGATAACAGGAATGGCTGGCAATGAGATATTCAAAAGGCAGCCATCACATAAGTCCATTGATTCATGTTGGCACAAAATATTTTTGTTTAGAGCAAAGAGTGTGTTCTAAGGTTTCACGTGAGGTCAAAGTGTTTTTCAGGTAAGGTGGGTGGTGGGGAAGCTGTTTCAGCAGGGAGAGTACATGCTAGGGTCCTGGGGAGCCAAGTGGGTTAATGGTGTCCTTGCCCACCTCGGCCAGGCTTCCTGGCTGTGTGTTTCTAAAAACAGAGAGGGGGAGAAATAGCAGGTTTATTCTCTGGGGTGGAAGTGTACCAAGACTGTGTAGATTGGCTTCAGGGCATGAATTATTCTGGTCCATCCCATGGGGAGCCCCTGTGCACTGAGCTCATGGAGCCCAGTCTTCTTGGAGGTTCCCCAAGCTCAGAGTATTAGCTCAGGAGCAGATCTTGGTGATCAAAGTGCAACCCCTCCATTGTTCATCAAGACCTGGCAAGGCCCAGGGCCTTCCTTGGTGTCCTTGGTGTCATCAAGCTTTGGGCCCAGTGGAGAACACCCTTTATAATTCCAAAATCAGGGCCCTTTTTACATTTCCTGATTTGTCAATTCTATCAGTAGTATTTTTGAAGATTCAAAACTTTCCATCAGTTGATTAAGATACTAAGTAAACTGTGTTTTTTTCTTTGCTTTTGTCATACAAATATTTTGCATGCCAATAATTATCACTGAATTATCCCTGAATGTACCAGGGACTGGAAAGACCTTTCCAAACCTTCAAAGGCTGTGTTTGGGGTGTCTTGTCTCCTTGCAGGAGACTGTTTTCCAAAGATTGATGTGGTTCTGCAGTCATCAGCAGGGGGCTCAGTAAGACATTCCTGTGAGCTTCCCACTTGATATGTCACTGGGAAGGGTGAGAAGCCAGCAAGGACAGGAGGCATGGGACCAGCTCCAGGTAGGAAGACCGCAGAATGAACTGAGTCTGGGACAACAACCAGAAGGTCAGTCCCAAGCACTTGCCCCTGAGACACACCCCTGGTGCCCCTGGTCACCATGCTCTGGGATCACAGGGTCCTCCCCAACATAGGCCGCCCTCAGGTGGAAAGATCTGCACTGGTTACTTGCTTAACAAAGGGAATGGCCATAAAGAAGAAACTTGAGGAAAGAATTTATGCTTAACATTCAGAGTTATTGTATTTCTGCATGAGGGTAATTCATTTACTACCTTTAGTTTCAGCTTTTTCTGATAAATGTAGGAGTAGGTGGATTTCACAGATCTCTTTCCACTGTAGAATGAGAGAATCTAAAGACTAGGTCATAAATGGAACCATGGCAGACTAGAAAATCAACTCTTTTAAATCTGAGTCTAACATAGTTCCTGGAGTGTTGGTACCCATGATAAGAGGGAGGGCTAACTAGTCCCAAGTAAGGGAAAGAGAACACTACAGGATCTCATTTAGTAGTTTTAAAGTTAAACTTATTTGGGCAAGATTGGAGCCAATATTACAATCTAATAAATATGAGGATGAGATTTAGTAGAAATATTAATGTCTGTTTATGTTTTATGATAAAAAGAAAACCTGTTCTATAGTAGGAATTTTACATATTTTGAGCATGGAAATTCAACTGCTTCTAAACTGGAAGACTATTTTCTATATATTTAACGTGCTCTTACATTTCCTGGAAATGAATTCAAATTAAAAAATGTCCTTCACTGAGAAAGGGAGTCTATTTGCTCTCAGAAATACATACCCAGTATTTGTCAGATAGCCTTTCAGAGGCAATCAGAAACATATCTGGGCATACATCATATGTTGTATCATATAATCCCATTACATGATTGCAAGGGATATATAGTAGATTAAAATGAAAAAACACATGAGCAAAAATATTGTTAGTATGCTGATTCAATTTTACCTAATACTCATTTTCTAAAATGTTCAGTAGCAGAGATCCCCAAATAAATGAGCGTGGCTGGGGTACAATTCCTGTGATACATAGAAATTAAGGTCTATTCTTATTATTTTCATTTGAATATATGTTAGATTAAATTTCCAGTTGACTTGCTCTATCAATAAATGAATAAATCTAGAGGTATTTCCCATGGGCAGCCAACCAGTTAGATTATTTCTAATGTAAAGTGTGTGTAGAAGCAAAGTACACAAGGTAAGAAGGGAAAGAGAGAAGAACCATGATTATTCCTCCAAGGGGCTGGTAGGCACCATAGAGTAAGAAGTTCCCAGCAGGAGACGGTCCAGCCAAGGCCGCATTTCCATGTTCTCCAGCACTAACCAGAGCAGAGAAATCTTCCTCGGATACCAGGTAAATTTTAAGTTTTACTCCCCAATATCTTGATCTTTGCAGTAAAGACGATCTTAGTCACTGTCCATGTCATCAGACACACCTGGCTCAACCCAGCTGGCTGGGCAGGAATCCATCAAAATCCTGGAAGAGAACATAGGCAGTAACCTCTTTGACATCGGCCACAGCAACTTCTTTCAAGACATGTCTCCAAAGGCAAAGGAGACAAAAGCGAAAATGAACTTCTGGGACTTCATCAAAATAAAAAGCTTCTGTACAGCAAAGGAAACAATCAACAAAACAAAGAGGCAACCCACAGAATG
>PITA01034911.1:0-11060 GCA_004023965.1 Spilogale gracilis
CAGTCAACAAAACAAAGAGGCAACCCACAGAATGGGAGAAGATATTTGCAAATGACACTACAGACAAAGGGCTGATATCCAAGATCTATAAAGAACTACTCAAACTCAACATCCAAAAAGAAGATGAACACATCAAAAAATGGGCAAGAGACATGAAGAGGCACTTCTCCATAGAAGATATACAAACGGCTAACAGACACATGAAAAAATGTTCATCATCACTACCTATCAGGGAAATTCAAATCAAAACCACACTGAGATACCACCTTAGACCAGTCAGAATGGCCAAAATTAACAAGTCAGGAAACAACAAGTGTTGGAGAGGTTGCGGAGAAAGGGGAACCCTCTTACACCGTTGGTGGGAATGTAAACTGGTGCGGCCGCTTTGGAAAACAGTGTGGAGATTTCTTAAAAAATTGAAAATAGAGCTACCCTATGACCCTGCAATTGCACTACTGGGCATTTACCCCAAAGATACAGATGTAGTGAAAAGAAGGGCCATATGTACACCAATGTTCATTGCAGCAATGGCCACAATCGCCAAACTGTGGAAAGAGCCAAGGTGCCCATCAACAGATGAATGGATAAAGAAGATATGGTACATATATACAATGGAATACTATGCCTCCATCAGAAAGGATGAATACCCAACTTTTGTAGCAACATGGACCGGACTGGAAGAGATTATGCTGAGTGAAATAAGCCAAGTAGAGAAAGTCAAGTATCACATGGTTTCATTTACTTGCGGTGCATAAGGGGTAATGTAGAGGACAGTAGGAGAAGGAAAGTAAATGGAAAGTAGGGTAATCCAGGGAGAGAAACGAAACAACAGAGACTATGGACACAGAAACAAACTGAGGGACTTGGAGGGAGGGGGGTGGAGGGATGGGAGAGCCTGGCGGTGGGTACTGAGGGCACCTATTGCATGGAGTACTGGGTGTGGGGAATGGGGAATGAATCTTGGAACACTGGAAAAAAAATTTAAGTAACAATAAAAAAAGAAAAAAAAAACAATTCTTTTATCTCTTGTTTTACAACCTTTAAAATCTTTTCTACTTTATTTGAGGTTCACCATTCAAGATTCAAACAGACAGGAATTTATATACAGGTAGAACAACATTTTCTGTTTTATTTCTAATTTTGAGCATGAGGATATACTACTGTTTTTCTCCTCCATATTTATAATTTAATTTCTCTTTATTTTTCTTAGTCTGGGTTTGCTGAGGCAACATATTTGGTCAAAACATTCAGGAAACAATCCAGATGGACTCTTAAATTCTGTCCATATGTTTGAAAGTATAACTTGGAACTCATTAGCTATATGCATTTCCCAAATAAGTATAAGACTTAACCCATCTAACTACATCCTTATTATATCTTCCTGAGGTTTATCAACATAGGTGTAGTGTTGTACTGTCTGAAGAGACTAAATGCCATGTATGAACCTCAAATTTTTTCTATATATGACCTTTTCTAAATTACTTTGAAATGTTAAATAAATTTAAGTACAGATTCTATTTCTATGTAAAGAAATGAGTTACTTTAATTGGATAAATATTCACTAAATACCAACTATATGCAAAGTATTAATAGGGATAAAAGTTAATATAATGTGGTCATTACTTTCCCTTCTGGTCTAGAGGAAGCAGCTATATAAACAGCCTTGACAAGGAAAATAAAACAATGCCAAATAGATTCAAGTATTGGCCCAAATACTTGTTTCGCTCAAAATTCATATATTGAAATATTATTCCCCAGTGTGATGGTATTTGGAGATGTGATGATATTTGGAGACCTTGGGGGGTAATTACATCACCAGGGCACAGCCCTCATGAATGGGATTGGAGCCATTATAAGAAGAGACGAGAGTTGATTAGTGAAAAATAAATGTTTGTTGTTTAAGCCACCCAGGCTATAGTATTTTTGTTATAGCAACTTGAACTAAGACATCCAAGTTTGAAAGAGAGAAATGGTTTCTAACTTGATTATGTGAGTAAGCCTTCACAGAGAATGAGATATTTGAGCTGAGGCTGGAAAAAGAGTAGGCTTTTAATTGATACATCCATCTAAGGACAAAGATTACACACAGTTGGAAAGAACCAAAAGAGTTCTTAGAGAAACGGAGCCAGAGCCCTGACCACACCATGCCCAGAAACCACTCCACTGAAGGACTTGTCTTATCATTTAGGGCAATTTGGCTGCTTTTTCTATTACTTGCACTCCAATTGATATAACTTTTCTAAAACTTTCAACTTGTATTTATGTATATCAGCTAGGTGTCTCCAAGTGGATGTCCCAATAACACTTCGTGTTAGTATGGGTTGTCTGAGAAGCAGATGCCAAAACAGGATTAGAGGAGCAAGAGATGAATTGGGGAAAATAGGAATGAGGGAAAACAGGAAAAAAACCAGTGAGACTGGGAAAGTGGCAGACTATCCATCCCTTTCTGTGGGGAGAAGAAAGGAAGGGAGTTGAGGGAAAAAACCATAGATTACTGTGCAATTTTAAGGAATTTCAGCAAGGTTAATGGAGAGTCCTCAAACCAACGTTGCTGGTTAAAGGAGGAAGATCGTAAATCTAAGTGTTTAGTATTGCTGCCATGTCCAGTCACTGGCTGGAAGCAACCCATGAGAGGTGTGGCCTGGGCCTGATTGATATAAAAACTATAAGAGCACCCTAAGACCTGGGGCCCTTGGTCAATCACACTACCCCTAGTCAGCAGCTTCTGCAAGTTGGATTTTCCTGACCTCTGCCCACCTCAGCTTCAATACACCCAACTGAATTCATCTTACTCAGCTCCCAGACCTCCCTCTCTGCCTGTGTTCCCTACCTTCCTAGTCATCCAAAGCAGAAATGGTATAGTCATTCTTGATTTCTTCCTCTTCTTCACCCCTCACAATGCAAAACACCTATTTTAATGATTCTACCTCCAAAGCATCTCTTATACACAACCCAATATCATACCAGACTTTCATCTCTTGCCTGTGCTGTTGAAGTAGCCTAAGCAGAATTCACTTCTGACTTCCAATCTGGCATTCTTTCCACTACATCAAACCACTTTCATCAAGTTTATAGTTTGGAAAGCCCATCTACTTCATTCCTCTTCAGTCTTTGATCTACCCAAATATACCTGAGAGAATCCAATATGCCACTCTAGTCCCCAAATAAGAATTACTCATACTTTCTTTAAACTATTGTAGAGGGTTAAAGGAATCATCCTTTGTCAGGACACACCGTTACCATTGGCCTGGCCTGTGCAAGGTAATCTCTGGCTTTATTTATTTAGGCCTTTTATTCTCATCTCCTACTCCTATTCCCCTCACTGCCAAGAGGTAATCCTTCTAACATGTTTGATGTGTATCTTTTATTCACAGGTAAATGAGGTTTTTTTTGAGAGTTGAAGAGTTAATCAGTTATTAATAAAGCATTAAAAATAGTTCAACTTTTTTCTAGGTGCTGCATGAGGGATTATATATATATATGTATGTATATGCAAATGTACAAAATTAATTATTAAAGCCAAGTGTATTTTAAAAGTATTTCTGAATGAGAAAACAATTCTAAGAGAAGAGTGGATTTAAGTTACAACAGACCCTTGCAGAATCCTTTGACACTAAAGATGAATATCAATCACTGGGAAGTGGCAGAATGGCCTTTGGGGATTTAATAATCTCTTCTCATCTCATCATCTCCTTATCATAGACTACAATTGAAATCTTAGGGACTGTCTCATTCCTTTATCATTACATCTTCATATACTTCAGTGGATGCAGGTTCAAGCCCACATATTTAATTCTCAATCACCTGACTTCCACCTCCCACTTGGCCCTCTCTTCTAAGTAAGTGCCCTAGACATTGGCAGCTTTTGGTTTGAAATAATTCCCCCCAGAATTTCTGGATGCAAAGTTGTTCTCTATCTTCACAGCATGGGCAAGAGAAACTTTGGCACCATGTGCCTCTTAGTATCTTCCAAGTCATCACCATCAATCTCAGGACCTTAAGGTGGAAAGAGCTTAAAATACAAGCTCCCAAGTGTAGTGGCTTCTCCCTTTTCCTGTGCTGGATCTTACATGTGGGGTTTTTTGGGGTTTTGTTTTCTTTTGTTAGCTATTTAAGAAAATTAATAGTGGTGCCTGGGTCAGCTCAAGGTGGTGGAATCAAGCCCAGGGTTGGACTCCGAGCCTGGAGTTTGCCTAAGACTGACTCTTCCTCTCCCTCTGCCCCTGTCCCTCCCCACCCTCCTGCCAGGGGCACCTGCACTCACACTCTTTCTCTCTCTCTCAAATAATCTTTTATTATTAATTAATTAATTTATTTGAGAGAGAGAGAGAGAGAGAACAAGAGTGGGAGGAGGGGCAGAGGAAGAGGGAGAAGCAGGCTCCCTGCTGAGCTGGGAACCTGTTGATGCAAGGCTCCTGGGATCACAAGCTGAGCTGAAGGCAGGCGCTTAACCAACTGAGCCACTCAGGCGCACCTCAAATAAATAATCTTTTAGAAAAAGAAAATTAATAGATTTTATTTCTTAGAGCCATTTTAAGTTTACAGAAAAATTGAACAGAAGGTACAAGAGTCTCCATATATCTCTCGCTGCCCTCACTGCCACCCCACTTTCAGTTTCCTCTATGAACACCTTGCATCAGTGAGGTATATTTGTTACAACTGATGAATGTGAATTGATACATTATTATTAACTAAAGTCTATGTTTTACATCATGTCATACTTTATGAGTTTTGACAAATAGAAGACAACATACATCCTCCATTACAGAATGATTAAGAATAGTTTCACTGTCCTAACAATTCGCTGCAGTCTGAAAGAAAAATAGAGTTAACCCGGTCAAAAATGGGAAGAGAAGTGCTCCATTTGCAAAGACAAGGAGATTAGAAATTATGTATATCAGGTTTGAATGAATGGAAGCACTTAAGCACACCTAGAATATAAAGTCCAGAAGTAAAAGGAATGCGAGACAAATCCAAAGGGGAAAAGGCAGTGGAGAGATAATGAAGATAATGGAATCTAGTGTAACTCACTGTCAGCTAGGTGAATCTAGAAAAGCCAGATCTAAAACTACATTCCATAGGAACTTAGAAAACCCAAAGCCTTCTCCAGGATTTCATCAAACTTCTAGTAGGTTTATATTACTAACTATGAACTTCTGCTTAATTCAGTTAAAGGATTATCAGTGCATGAGTGAGTACTGGTCCTATTCCTACACAAGGTTGACCGAGACATGGAACCAGCCCTTTCCTTTCCTTTAGACACACACACACACACACACACACACACATGCCTGCACACAATCACTGGCACACCCAGGTAATTTATGTAAGTAGATTTCACAGAGTGTATGAGAGGGTTGTAACCTTATACTGTAAAAGTTAAAGTAAATACTAGAATTCTGATTCCTCAAAATCCTCAGCCACATCACCATCAGAACTTTCACCAACTTCACATTTCTATTTATTTTGACTGACAATTACTTTGTTACCTTGACTTCTGGCATGTCATGTCATTCATTAGTTCTTCTCTCAGCCCATCTCAAGTAGTCTTGAAGTATTTTTCTTAACAAAGACCACTTTCTCCCCACTAAGAATAATTCCAGTTCCAGTTGTTAGGATAATAAATGTTCTACCCAGCTACAAAGGTTTAGAGGTTTACATTTTGTCTAAGGGCAACTAGAGGCCATTGGAGGATTTTCAATAGAGGTGTTCCTCCAAGATGCATTTGAATGGTAGATCAGATATGTTTGAGTGATCATTCTGAGTGGAGTGTGAAAAATGAAATGGAAGAGAGTGCTATCTGAAGCAGAAGATCATTTAGAAGACAGGGGAGTAGTTGTCTAGATAAGAAATGATGAGAATCTGAATGAAGATGGTGGCAATAATGCAGTGGTCAGGATTGAGATGTAGAAGGATACCAGATATAGTCGGGGGGGCAGGGGGAAGCAACACAACTTGAAAATTTGTTGGATAGAAAACATCTGTCAGTTTTTGACTTGGGAAACTTATGATTGCAACTGGAGAAGGAGCAGGCACGGGGGAAGATTCTCAGCTCAGTTTTGGTTGTGATGTTTAAAGTACCTATGGGATTCCTGGAGGGATATCAAGGAGACAAATGGGTGTATTGGTTTGGAGCTCAGAAGAAATTTCAAGGCAGAGGATACATATTTGGGGGTCACCAGCCTATAGATGGAGATGGATGAGATTGCTCAAGAAAAGAGCATAGAGTAATAAGAGAAGAGTCCCCAAGGCAGAGTTCCAAGAATTCCAGTATCTATAAGATAAGCAGAGGAAGAGGGACTATGAAAGGAAAACAATCAATAACCAGGAAAAATAAAGAAAATCCAAAAGGTATGGTGTCATACAAGTGAAGAGGAGAGAATATTTCAGAATAAAGGGAGTGTCTGAAGCTCATCTTTACAGATAAATAAATAGAAATTAAGAAAGCTTAAGTAAATTACCCAAAGATATGCACTCACATATAGGGATGTGAACCCAGATCTCTGCATTCATAACAACTTCATATTTGAAGGCCTTAGTTTTCTCATCTATAATACATTGAGGAAGTGGAATTGAGAAAGGGAGATAAGTCCTATGATCCTCTTCCAGCTCTATAGTTCTATAAATAAGGGAAAAAGTCTGGCATGGAGTATATGTCTAATCATTGGTGTGCCCTTTAGTTCTTTGTTCCTCTACTTCTAATAGTAGGACAGAGCAGTCATGCAGTGAATATCTGCTGAATTGAACATGGGCACACAATGATTATTGCCAAAGCAAATTCATAGGATGTCTCTAATATCCATTAATGCAGAAGGTATTCAGGCACAGTGAAATCTATTATTAAATAATCATTAGTTGACCAACATCCACCCTGCCAAATACTGTTTCTGTGTTTTTCCCCCAGTGGTTCTTACTTGGTATGGCCCCACAGGTAAAGAAGCCTAGCATCCAGGACACCTGGGTGGCTCAGTCAGTTAAGCATCTGCCTTCAGCTTGGGTCATGATCCCAGGGTCCTGGGATTGAGTCCCATATTGGGCTTCTTGCTCAGTGAAGAGCCTAATTCTTCCTCTGCCTGCCACTTCCCTGGCTTGTGCTCTCTCTCTGAGAAATAAATAAAATCTAAAAAAAAAAAAGAGGACGTCTAGCATTAGCTGCATCTTTTAACATTATGATGTGAAAACATGACAACAGGTTCATAAATGGGATTATTCAATATCTGCAGTTGCAAAGTGGCTCTGTGTGTCTAAAATTTGAACAATAAAATGATCAAAGATTAGGTTTTGCTCCATTCAGAGTGCAGATAGAGAGATGTTTGGGCTTAATTTTACTAAGAAAGATAACCCTCCCCTACAAGCACATACTTTCAAAAGAATTTCCTTTTAACTGGAATACCAAGGGCAAGAGCCAGAGATGGATGGCCACTTGTTGGCAAGGGCTCACAGCAAAGGAAGAACACTTGCCTCTTTGTCAAATGACTCAAGCTCCATTAACTCTGTGCCTGAACCAGAGCCCACAAATCAAGGAGATAGACCTGGTCCATCAGTTCAGTCAGTAGTTGAGTTTTACCTCAGCATTCTGCATGGATGATTTTTTTTTTTAAATCAAATGTCCTAATGTAAAATTCTAAGGCTTCAAGACAGTATGGTGGTTTTTAACAAAAATTTAGCATAACATTACCATATGATCCAGAAATTCCTCTTCTAGGCATATGTCCAAAAAAGGAGTTGAAAGCAGGATTTCAAATAGATATTTGAATACCAATGTTCATAGCATCATCATTCACAATAGCAAAAAGGTGGAAACAATCCTTATATCCATTGATGGATGAACAGATAAACCATGAAATTGATAAAGCATGATATATACTTATAAAGGAATATTAAGAAAGGGATAAAATTCTGACACATGCTACAACATGGATGAATCTTGAAAACATGTTAAGTGAAATAAGTCATACATAAAGGTATAAATATTTTATAAGTTGATGTATATGAAACAAGCAGAGTAGTCAAGTTCATGGAGACAAAAAGTATAATATAGATTACCATGGGCTGAGGGGAAGAAGAAATAGGTAGTTATTGTTTAAAGGGTACAGAATTTCAGTTTGGAATATAGAAAAACTTTTTTTAAATATTTATTTATTTATTTTAGAGAGAAAGCGAGAGCATGAGTAGGAAGAGCAGAGGGAGAGAGAGAATATAAAGCAGACTCCACACTGAGCACAGAGCCCAACGTGGGGCTCTATCTCACGGCCCTGAAATCACAACCCGAGCCAAAAATAAGAGTCAGAATGACTTCCCATGTCGATTACCTGCTCTGTAAAATGGAGACCATGACGCCTTCTTAACGGCGTGGTTATCGGGATTAGCTAGTGTATGTAAATGTTTAGATCTGTTCATGTTAAAAAAAAGTGCTCAACAACAACAACAACAACAACAACAACAAAATAAGAGTCAGAAGCTTAAACAATTGCGTACCCAGTCACCCTGAAAAACATTTTTTTTTTAATTCTTGAGATAGACAGTGGTGATGATTGCACAGCAATATGAATGTACTAAATGCCACTGAACTGTATGCGTAAAGTGGTTTAAATGGCAAATTTTATGTTAAATATATCTTCCTACAATTTAAAAAATTCTATGCCTACAACTTCTAAGGATTGTTTGGTATAGTCAAAAAGGTAGGTGAGAGTACTAGTTCTGACATTTATAGGCTGTGTGACCTAGGGAAAGTCATTAACCCTCTCCAAGTTTCCTCATCTGAAAAATGGGACAATAATCCCTATCCTGTATGGTTGTTCTGAGGTTTAGAGATAATAAATGTAAAACATCTTACATTATATCAGATATTCAATGAGCGCTCATTAATTCATATTTTTCTGAACCTAAAAAATGCACACACTTAACTCAGAGGATGATATATATAAATGATAAATTCATTTTTCAAAATTTGAAGTTACATTACATAAATTATTTACATTATTCTTGCCAATGACCATTTGCTAAAAAGAAGCTGCTTAATATTAAAATACCTTATTCCAAACTCTAGCTTCACCATCATTTCTTATGTCTAATTTAGCCATAAATTATAGCAGTAAAGTGCTGCCTCCCTGTGCGTCTGAATGTCTGAACCCTGAAAGCCAAAGGATTATTCTGTTTTTCATCTCCCCTTGGGTTTCAGCTTACTAATATTTTCATTAAACATTTAAATATTTTGCCATTAAGTGACTCATTATTCAATGTTCAATTCAAAGCTAAACAGGTGGAAATAATAAAACTCTTAATAGTCAAATACTCTAGGGTTGGAATTAATCCCTAAATTACCTGTATGCAGACATAGACATAACTTTAGGAAGACACTCTAAGGGGAAAAACAATTCCTTCTGTGCTGTTTTGTAAGGGAACAAGAAGGTTAAAGGCGGCAAAATGGCTCTGTTCAGAGAAGGCCCACAGTGAATTAAGGTTAAAAGGATTTGCCCTTGCAGGACCCCAGGTCTCTAATTGGGAACTTCAATTCCTATAATCCAGAAGGATTGGGACCAGACGCTTCTAGATGATTGCAAAAGCCCACAGGTGACTCATAATGAAAAAACAATTAGTGTCCTAAAAAACCCTTCAGATAGAAAAGAGGCATTTAATGAAACCTGATGCAGGCCCAGCCAGGACAAGGCGCTTACTGAATATTCAGCCATTAGCAAAGGAGAGGAAAGTATGTATTTCCCTCTTCAGTTTTAATCTCACTAAATACCTGAGGCTTTTCTTAACAGAGTACGTTAATTTGCTACTTTAAAAAGGAATACAAAGTTGATTAGACCTGTGTTTAAGAAAGATGGTTTTCTTTGTAACTCTATGATCTTTTAAGTAAGTAATAAAAATGAAGTACATCATATAAGAGACTCAATTTTCATATACTTTTATTTTTGTTCTCACACATAAAGCCTATGTGAAGAATTTAAAATCTTCCAAGACCATGAAACCACAAGAGCAATCTAAGCAGGGTATGGAAGGATGCTTCTGAAAATTAGGCTTCAAATTCATAGTGGTTCACAACCTGGGCTGCACATTGGCATGACCTGAGGAACTTTTTTACATTTTTATTTTACTTCTAGTTAGTTAATATATAGTGTTATATAAATTTCAGGTATACAATATAGTGATTCAGCAGTTCCATACATCACTTGCTGCTCATCACAAGTACACTCCTATGTAACCCATTCCCTATCCCCATTCCCTCTTGTAACCATCAGTTTGTTCTCTATCATTAATAGTCTGTTTCCTGATTTTTCTCTCTTTTCTCCTTTGTTCCTTTGTTTTGTTTCTTAAATTCTACATGCAAATTCCACATACAAATTTGTTTTTCTTGAGTTATTTGGCTTAGTATAATACTCTGTAGCTCCATCCATGTCATTGCAAACAGCAAGATTTCATTCTTTTGTATGTATAAGTAATATTCCCGTGTGTGTGACATTTCTTTTTTTTTTTTAAGATTTTATTTATTTATTTGACAGAGAGAAACACAGCCAGAGAGGGAACACAAGCAGGGGGAGTGAGAGAGGGAGAAGCAGGCCTCCCGCCAAGCAGGGAGCCCGATGCGGGACTCGATCCCGGGTCTCCAGGATCATGACCTGAGCCGAAGGCAGTCGCCCAAGCAACTGAGCCACCCAGGCGCCCCATGTGTGACATTTCTTTACCCAT
Source organism: Spilogale gracilis (assembly GCA_004023965.1). Classification (NCBI taxonomy): domain Eukaryota; kingdom Metazoa; phylum Chordata; class Mammalia; order Carnivora; family Mephitidae; genus Spilogale; species Spilogale gracilis. Next base: position 10,696 of record PITA01034911.1, read on the forward strand.
CCATCTACCAATGGACACTTGGGCTACTTCCATATCTTGGTTATTATAAATAATACTGCTGTAAACATAGGGATGCATATATCCCTTTGAATCTATATTTTTTGTATTGTTTGGTAAAATACCCTGTAGTGCAATTGCTGGATCATAGGATAGCTCTATTTTTAATTTTTTGGGGAACCTCCATACTGTTTTCCAGAGTGGCTATACCAGTTAGCCTTCCCAACAGCAGTGTAAGAGGGTTCACCTTTCTCCACATCCTCGCTGACACCTATTGTGTGGTATGTTTTTGATTTTAGTCATTTTGACAGGTGTGACGTGATAACCATAGTTTTTTTTTTTTCTCTGTCAATCGTTTATTTTATTTT
>PITA01034912.1:0-11065 GCA_004023965.1 Spilogale gracilis
CCTATCACTGATAAGGGATTAATATCCAGAAGACAAAGAAAACTCCTAAAACTCAACAACAAAAAAACAAACAATTCAATTTAAAAATGGGTGAAGAGGGATTCCTGGGTGACTCGGTTGGTTAAGCATCTGCTTTTGGCCCTGGTCTTGAAAGATTTTGGGACTGAGTCTCACATCAGTCTCCTGGCTCATTAGGGAGGTTGCCTCTCCCTCTCCTTTTGCCTGCTGCCCCCCCTGATTGTGCATTCATTCTTTCTCTCACTCTCTTTCTCTCTATGTCAAATAAATAAATAAGATCTTTTACAAATAATAAAAAATAATAATAATAAAATGGGCAAAGAACTTGAACAGATATTTCTTCAAAGAAGTTATACGCCAACAAGCACATGACATGTGTCCAAATCACTGATTATTAAGGAAATGTAAATCAAAAATGCAAATACCACTTTGCACCGATTAGGATGGCTACTACCCAGAAAAAAGGAAGAAAATAACAAATCTTAGCAAGATAGGGAGAAACAGAAGTAGTTTAGCACTGTTGGTAGGGACACAAGATGACACTGCTGCTGTGGAAAACTGTGCCTCAAACAAGGAAAAATAGAATGACAATATAATCGAGCAATTCCACTCCTAGTGTATGCCCAAAAGAAGTGAAAAGAGGGCCTTGAAGAGACATTTGTACACCTATGTTTACAGCAGCATTGTTCACAATAGCTTCAATGTGGAAGCCATCAACAGACAAATAAATAAGCAAAATATGGCATATATAAAATTCTGCCTTAAAAAGGAAGAAAATTCTGACATATGCTACGGCATGGATGAAACTCAAGAACATTACGCTAATTTAAATAAGCCAGACTCAAAAAGACCAATCTCATAGAATTCCACTCATATGGGATACTTAAGAGCATTCAGACTCAGAAAGACAAAAAAGGAAAAGAGTGGTTGTCAGATGGTGGCAGGCAAAGAAGTAAGTGGAGTTGTTGTTTAATGTGCATAAAATTTCAGATTTATAAGATGGCAAGAGCTCTGGGATGGGTAGCAGTAATGGTAGCATATTATGAATGTATTTAATACCATAGAACTGCACACTTAAGTGTTAGCCTATTGTTTCAATAAAAAATTGGAAAAAAGCAATACTTAGTGAAATATTTAAATTTAAAAGGCAACTACAATAGTAAATGTAAAAGCCAATATCAAGGAAACAAGACAAATGCATAATAAAGACAGTGAACAAATGTCCAATCTATTTAAATATTACATATCGACAATTTGATAAAGACTAATTAAATTCATAAATAAATGTGATCCATAAAGAATAACAGATTCCCATTCTAGGAATTAAAGAGTCATCACACCGTATCTTAAAGTTAAAAATCAATGAATCTGTTCAACAAATACATTCAAAAATAGGAATGAAAAGGAAAACATTATTTAAAACAACATATCATACCAAAAATAAAAGAATGGAAATAAAAAGAAACCACAAGTAGAAAACACTTACAGTTAAATACCAATAAGGTAAAAGTAATTTGATTCAACAGTAAAAACCACTAAACAAAACACTTCAGTAAAAAGTTGTGCCAAATATGTGAACAAAAAAATAAATCAATCTTACAAAAATATCTTTAGAGAATAGAAGAGGTAGAATGTACTTTCAAATGTTCTTTTTTTTTTTTTTTTAAGGCTTTATTTGTTTTTTAGACAGTCAGAGGGAAAAGCAGGTTGCCCACAGAGCAGGGAGCCCAATGCAGGACTCAACCCCAGGGCCCTGAGATCATGGCTTGAGTTGAAGGCAGACTCTAAACCAACTGAGACACCCAGGTGTGGGTGTCTCAGTTGGTTTAAAATCCACTTTTAAATCATTTTTAAGCCAGATAAAATGTCCAATCAAAATTTGACAGTGGCGCGCCTAGCCAGCTCAGTCAGTAGAGCATGCTGCTCTTGCTGGGGGTTGTGGGTTCAAGACCCATTTGAATGTAGAGGTTACTTAAACTTAAAAAAAAATACAATGGCTATGTCAATCATAGATGTGACTACAAAAATATCATTGGGCTTTGGACAGGGATTGCAGTGAACCTGTAGATAGCTTTGGCTAGTATTGAATTTTAACATACTGTCTTCTCACCCATGAACGTGGGATGTATTTTCATTTATTTATGTCTTCTTTAATTTCAGCAACATTTTGTAATTTTGATTGTGCAAGTCTTCTGCCTCCTTAGTTAAGTTAGTTCCTAAGTATTTTATTTATTTGATGTTATTTCTTTTTTAGATTGCAAATGATTGCAAAATGCAAATGATTTAGTGCATTGAATTTATATCCTGGTACTCTGCTGAATTTATTAGTTCTAACATTTTGTGTGTGTGTGTGCAATCTCTGGGTTTTTCACACATAAGATTATATAATTGTTGAACAGAGATGATTTGACTTCTTTTCTAACTTGAATTCCTTTTTTTTTTTTTTTAAATCTAACTGCTAGACTAGAATTTCCAGTACTACATAGCAAAGAACTGGCAAGAGTGAGCATCCATTAGTTTTGTTGACAACTTAACTGAGAGTCTTATTACACCTCTTCTGGAGTTAATCTGTCCTTTTTTCTGGTTTCTTTTAAAAGTTATCCTTTCTGGGGTGCATGGGTGGCTCAGTCAGTTAAGCATCTGCCTTCAGTTTGGGTCATGATCCTAGGGTCCTGGGACTGAGCCCCTAATTGGGCTCCTTGCTCAACGGGGAGTCTGCTTGTCCTTCTCCTTTGTCTCTTCCCCTACTTGTGTGCTCACTCTCCCTCTCACAAATAAATAAATAAAATATATATATTTTTAAAGTTATTTCTTTGTCTTGGCTAACCACAATTTTACTATTAGACATTTAGTTTCAGTCTTCTCTTTGTTTACGCAGGGAAGTATTTGCTGAACATCTTCAAACTATGGCTTAATATCTTTCATCAGTTTCAGAAACTTCCTGGCTGGTATCATTTCAAATATACAGCTTTGATTTGTTCTTTTTCTCTTCTTCTTCTATGACTCCAATTGCATAATAAAGTTTGCATACATATTCCGTGACTACTCCTGAAGATTTGTTCATTCTCATTTTTCTCAATTCTTCAGTCTTAACATTTTCTACTGACTTATAGTTTTGAGTTCACTAGCCCTTTCTCTTGTGTCTAATATGCCATCAAGCCTATATTTTGAATCATATGTCTGGGTATTTTTCCATGTCTGGGATTGGTTTGATTTTTTTTTTTTTTTTTAGTAAGTCCAAGCCTCTGATGAATTCCTCCATTTTTTATATATTTTGAATGATATTAGTACTATTTTAAAACTCATGCTTGATAAATTTATGTTATGGATCATCTCTGTGTCTGATTCTCTTCTTTCTCTTTTGCATTTTCTACCTTTTCTTAACTGTGTTGTTTAATCATTTGGTCCAATCCTTTGTCATTCTCATATTTGATTTTAATTTCATGCATGACATCCAATATAAAGAGAGGTTAAAGATAATATTGTATTGAAGATACTATTGTCACTTAACCAGTAGAATAAGATTATCTTTATCAAATGTATGTTGTATCATTTGGGTCTAGCCTTCAGGGAGAGCTGATGTGTATTTCTGGTTCATTCTTCCTGCTAGTCCCTAGTCTCCTAACAGAAAGGCGGATATTTTACTATGGCCTCTTATCTTTGTTGACCTCTTAGCTTTAAGTTTTTAACTTTTTTTAACTTTTTTTTTTATTTAAATAATCTTTACACCCAACATGGGGCTCAAACTCACATCTCTGAGATTAGGAGTCACACACTCTTCTGACTGAGCCAGCCAGATGCCCCTCAAGGTTTTACTTTTAACACCTTCACTGATATTGCAAAAAAATTAAGAAGAAAGATCAAGGGCGCCTGGGTGGCTCAGTTGGTTAAGCGACTGCCTTCGGCTCAGGTCATGATCCCGGAGACCGGAGACCCGGGATCGAGTCCCACATTGGGCTCATTGCTCAGTGGGAAGCCTGCTTCTCCCTCTCTCACTCCCCCTGCTTGTGTTCCCTCTCTAGCTATGTTTCTCTCTGTCAAATAAATAAAATCTTAAAAAAAAAAAAAGAAACCGATTTTATTATGAACATTAATGAAAAACCTGGATAAAACAGTACCAAATATAATAGATTAATACATTAAGGAAAATACATTGTTAACATGTAGGAGTCATTTTAGGCATATAAACGGAATAGGAAAAGATTAATATTTCCACCATATTAATGTTAAAGGAAAATTTATCATTTCCAAGTGTATACTTTTAACATCTATTCTTGATAATGTTAAGGAATTTTATTAAGATAACAGGAAATATTTACTAAAGGAAAAAAAAACACTAATATCATTAATTATTATAAAAGATTAGAAAGAATTCTATAAAATCAAGATACACATATATCCATTATCAACATTATTATTTTGAAACTAATAGCCAATGTAATCAACTGAAGTACAAAATTGTTCAGTATACATGAAAGGGAAAACACAAAGTTATCCTTTTGTGGTAAAAAATATATATATGCCTGCATACATGAACACTGCAAGAGGAAAAGTAAGCAAATCAAGTAAGAATAAAATTTAAAATTTAAAAATTAATAACAGTAGCATTAATTTAACCAGTACAGTCAAAACAAAAGCAACAACAAAGAGTTCCTGTGAGAGGAAAAAAGCCTTAATAATAACTAAGAAGTCAAGGCATTATAAATATATAAGCTTGACCATAATACACAGTTTTTATATTAATTTGGTGGAATGTAAAAATTATTGTTAATTTTTATTTCTATTGAAAGAAAGGAGGAGTGTCTGGGTGGGTTGGCCTAATGTGGCCTAATGCCCTTTCTTTAAATGCAGTGGAGAAAAATCTGGCCCTAAATTCAAGTCCCCAAATGCTGATTTTGACTCAGGTTGTGATTTCTGGGTTTTGAGATTGAGCCCTGCCTGGGGATTCTCTCTCTCCAATTCCCTCTATCCTTCTCCACCACTCATGCTCACTCTCTCTCTCTTTCTCTCTAAAATAACAACTAAAAAAAATAAAAGAAAGAGAGGAATGGTAGACAGGAGTACTAGGGAGTTTTTTCCCCCCAGAATACATCTTTAATTTTGTTTGGCATTTTTAAGTATAAGATGGGCCTCAATTATTTTTCTAACAATAAAATATATCAGATAATGAATATATAAAGTCCCTCAGTTAATTCTCAAATACAAATTTATCTCAGAACTTAAGTATATATTCGCTCTGACTTGGTTATAACACATATAAAAAGCCTTTTGGTATTAGACTAGTATGTTCATTCTCACCATGCCTACAATAGTAAAAGTGCTGGAAACTACCTAGATCTATCTCAATAGGGAATTTTTTTTTAAATTAGGATAAAATGTAAACAGAGATTGTAAAATTATTTAAAGGTATACTGTATACAGACAAGGCAGTCTACTTTACAATATTCAGGGTATAAATACCACATTTGTATTAAATATATTTTTATGTATATAATTTAAAAATTACTAAAAGTTACCATAAGAAACATTTAACATTGAACGCTTCTGGGGGTTTGAAGAAATAAGCACATTAAGAGCTATGTATTTTGCCCTTTTGTAGTTTTGTTTTTAATCACAAAATGTCTTACTCTTGCCTTTGCTACTACATTTTGGCTGAGACAACATGATTCTAATCACTTCACTTCTATTTTTTTTTCTGATTAGAAGTGCCTTGTGCCTCCATATTAGATACAAAAGAAGAAAGTAGTTAATTTTTCCTGTTTTTTAAGTTATTATTTAAATATCCTCTAAAATAAGATCTTCTAAAAGCCTTAAATTATTCAAAGATCTGCTTACTTAATTTTTTGAAGCAGGAGAGATGTAGGCAAGAAAATGTTTTGAACAAGTCAATGGAAATAAAGGGTTTCAAAGAGTAGCCCAGGTGGCAAAGTCATGGCCACCATTAATCTGTCGGAAATGATAACTACAACTTTGCAAACAGGATGAGTCATCAGGGGATTGCCTGGAAGAGAAAATTGTAGGATACTTAATTTAGCAACTCTGATTCACTACACTGAATTAAGTAACAGGGCTGATGAGGCATCCTGAGATGCTCCCACACCATCCCACAGGTGGTAGTTGAAAGGCTTATTTGCAATATCTTTTTTTTTAACCTTATTTATTTTTCTTTTATTTTATTTGACAGAGAGACACATCACAGGCAGGCAGAGAGAAAGGAGGAGGCAGGCTCCCTGCTGAGCAGAGAGCTGGATGTGGGCCTCGATCCCAGGACTCTGACATCATGATCTGAGCCGAAGGCAGAGGCTTTAAGCCACTGAGCCACCCAGGCGCCCTGCAATATCTTCTTGAAAGTCCTGTTCCCATTCCTCCTTTCCATACCAAGTCCCATCAGACACACACACACAACACACCCACATGAAAGCGAAAAGAAATGAAATCTGTAAATGGTAGAAAGAATAATGGTATTTTTCGAGGACTTATAGACTTCAGCATAAACATACACCATGACTCCAAATAGAAAAATGGGGAGGGAGTTATGACAGAAGATGCATATGTGGTGGAGATACCAAGAGCAAAAAAGCACCGTGAATATCATCTCCAAAAACTGGAAACAATAAAATAAACAAGTAATATTGTGTTAATTACATTTGTGAGTGACCTGGAATATTGAGAGAAATATAAACTGATCTTTAGTAAATGAAGATGATGAGCTAATAAATTTTCATCCAACTAAATCAGGTTGCCATAACAACCTAGTGTAAATTCGACCACAGCAGAAATGAACTTGGAAAAATCTGCCTCCAGCTAGTAATGGGGGCTATGTTTTAAGGAGAAAAATACATTAGTTTTATAGGAAAAAAAGTTGAATAATGCAATATATATTTAGCTTATTTGTATGTTTCCTTAAAAATCAGAATATCCATAGAGATTTAACAGGGTACTATTGTGGAAATTCTGATAATGTGAATATAAAAACTAATCTGGACATATTTTTCTTTTTTCTTTTTTTTTTAAGATTTTTTTTATTTATTTGACAGAGAGAAACACAGCCAGAGAAGGAACACAAGCAGGGGGAGTGAGAGAGGGAGAAGCAGGCTTCCCGCCGAGAGGGAGCCCGATGTGGGACTTGATCCCGAGTCTCCAGGATCATGACCTGAGCCGAAGGCAGTCGCTTAACCAACTGAGCCATCCAGGCGCCCCTGGACATATTTTTCTTTTATGTATGTATTGTTTCAGAATCCTAGAATTTTCATCTGTCTTCTCATTTACCTGTGTCTTCCCTCTCTTAAATATTCCAACTTTAGTTGTATATACTCCAAATGCTGTTGCAACCAATTGCCAATTGTTTTTAATTTTTCACTGTTGCTTCAGAATATTTTTAAATTTTAGTATGTAATTTTTATGTACTTATCAAATAGTTATTCCATGCATACTACATATTAGGTATCTATTTTATGACACTGTGTGTGTCAATGTGTGTGTATAATATGTCTTATTTATCAGAGTGTACAATCTTTGATAAGAGACATAATCACTCAGAAATTTTGCAAATATTCCCTCCAGATACTGTGCTGCTGTAAGGCTTATTATAAATGAGGCACTTATCAGTTCTTATTAGTGATCAGTGATTGATATTGAAATGTGAACAAACGTATTAGTGATTTTTTTTTTTTTTTTTTGCCTCTTGGAAATGACCATGGGATAGTTCTCACCTACCAAGTGAGAAATCAGTAAAGCAAAACTTTTCTCTGCAAATGAAATTTTAAAGAAAATAATCAGTATGTTAAAACCATGTAAAATCATAATGAAAAAAGTAAATGAATCCATGTAATTTTTTCAAAACAAAATTTGTATCAACATGTGGCCTAATGCCCTTTTTTTAAAGGCAGTGGAGAAAAATCTGGCCCTAAATTCAAGTCCCCATGAGATTTCTCTTGTATCCATTTGTTTCCAATTCTCATTCCAGGAGCCACCAGAGAATCTCACACCGCAGGTGTACCAAGCAGAGATAATTCAAGAAAGGGAGGGGTAAAGAGCTGAGAGGGGAGAGCAGGTAGAAATTCAGAGAACACTCACTTTAATACTTGCCTTACCATGAATTTCTCAAACTCTCTAAACTTGGGTTATTATTGTATTTTGCAGATATATTATATTATAGTAAAACTAATTCTTGTTCTATTTCTACACTCAAAGAGAAATCTCAAAATTTCCTGGTTTTATAGAATAGAATGTGTCTGTGCAGTAATTCTCAACTTTTTGGGCAGCATGGAAACCTGAATTACTTAACAAAAACTAACATTCGCTAGAAAAATCTGACGGTACATATTCACAAAGTCTTTTCCATAAAATTTATGGATAATTGAAGTCTGAACTACAGATCAAAAAACAATGACCTTCTGAAAGAAAATAAAATGGGATTTTAAAAAAAGATTTTATTTATTTTATTTGACAGAGAGAAACACAGCTAGAGAGGGAACACAAGCAGGGAAAGTGGGAGAGGGAGAAGCAGGCTTCCCATGCAGCAGGGAACCTGATGCAGGGCTCAATCCCTGGACCCTGGGATCATGACCTGAGCCGAAGGCAGTCACTTAGCCGACTGAGCCACCCAGGTGCCCCAAAATATGATTTTCTTACATAAGACGCCATGGTTGTTATTTCTCATTTTTAAGTAATACATTTTCACTATGATGTTAATTTTGGTTCTCATGTAGATTTTTCTAAAAAAGAAACCTAATGTGTGTATATATAATGCATTTTGTGACAGTTATATTAATAATTTATAATAAACTAATTCCTATATTCTCCAAGTTTTATTTTTAGTATATTTTTATTTGAGTCTCAGTTGGAGTTCAAGTTCAGTTGGAAATACAAAATAAGGGTTCAGTGTCTTTGCCCTAATAAAATACACAATCAGTTGGGGACATTGGGTGAGCCTGGTATTAGATGAGAGTGTGAAGAGGTTTAGGATGAAAAGGAGGGTATCCAAGTTTGGGAAAGATATCCTTATAGTTTATAAGAAAATCAGATTTTGAGGAGTCAAGATGACGAAAGGCCAGGTGACCACATTTTGGGGAACTCCCTGAAGAGAGCTGAATTCCAGCAAAAAAAACCACTACAAGACCACCGTGAACACCCATGAAATCAGCCTGAAATGTGATATTTCCCACTTCTGGACTACCATGAGAGACCAGGAACATCGGCAAAAAGTGGTGAACTCTGGTTGCTCCAAAACCTTCCAATGACCAATCCACCTAGATAGTGGCTGATATATCTAGCCATACACCCCCTCAACCACTCCTCACCACAATGACTCAGAGAAGGAACACCCAACAGAAGAAGAACCCTGAGACTGCAACCTCGGTCACAGAATTACTGGAAATGAACATAAACAATATGACAGATATGGAATTCAGGGCAGCAATAGTCCAAGCAATAGTCAATTTAGAAAAGAACATTAGTCTCAAACTGGAAGCCATAGTAACAGAAGTGAAAGCTGAGGTTAGAAAGACTTTAGATGAGATGCAATCTAATTTAAATATACTAACAGCCAGAGTAAGTGAAGCTGAAGACTGTATCAGTGATTTAGAAGACAGATGGAATAAGATGGAGGAGCAAGATAAGTCTTGGAGCAAACAACTAAAATCCCAAGAAAACAGAATAAGGGAAATGAATGATGCCATGAAACGCTCCAATATCAGAATTATTGGAATCCCTGAAGGAATTGAGAGAGAGAGAATCCTAGAAAATATTGTTGAACAAATCATGGATGAAAATTTCCCAAATCTGAGGAATGAAACAAATGTTCATGCCCTAGAAGGAGAGAGGACACCCCCCAAGATCAATGAGGCCAGAAAAACTTCCAGGCACATAATAGTAAAATTCTTGAACCATAAAACCAAAGAATATGTCTTAAGGGCAGCTAGGAGAAAGTGATCCCTTACCTATAGAGGGAGGACCATCATAATAACGTCAGACCTTTCCACAGAAACCTGGCAAGCCAGAAAGGGCTGGCAAGACATATTCAGGAAGGTACATGACAAAAATATGCAACCAAGGATAATGTATCCAGCAAGGTTGACTTTCAAAATGGAAGGAGAAATAAAGAGCTTCCGAGACCCCCAAGGTCTAAAACATTATGCAACCACCAAGCCAGCACTACAAGAAATACTAAGAGGGGTTCTTTACAGGAGAAACGAACCCATGAGTGACACAAAACAGAAATATACAGAGGTAACTTATAGAAACATGAACTCCATAGGCAACATGATGTCAATACAAACATATCTATCAATAATCACCCTCAATGTGAATGGCCTAAATGCTCCAATAAAAATACACAGGGTTGAAGACTGGATAAAACGACAGGACCCATCCATATGCTGTCTACAAGAGACCCATCTTGAATTGAAAGACACCTCCAGATTGAAAGTGAGGGGATGGAAGACCATCTTTCATGCCAATGGACCCCAAAAGAAAGCCAGGGTAGCGATTCTCATATCAGACAAATTGGATTTTAGTCTAAAGACTGTAGTCAAGGACACAGAAGGACACTACATCATTCTTAAAGGGTCTATACATCAAGAAGATCTAACAATTGTAAATATTTATGCCCCTAACATGGGAGCAGCCAACTACATAAGCCAAATGTTAAACAAAATAAAGAATCATATTGATGCAAATACACTAATCGTAGGAGACCTTAACACACCACTCTCAGCAATGGACAGATCATCTAAACAGAAAATCAGCAAAGAATAAAGAGCCTTGAATGACACATTGGACCAGCTGGATCTCATAGATATATTCAGAACATTTCACCCTAAAACAGCAGAATACTCATTCTTCTCGAGTGCACATGGAACTTTCTCCAGAATAGACCACATACTAGGTCACAAATCAGGGCTCAACCAATACCAGAAGATTGAAATTATTCCCTGCATATTCTCTGACCACAATGCCGTGAAACTGGAACTCAATCACCATAAAAAGTTCAGGAGAAAATCAAACACTTGGAAGCTAAAGACAAGCCTACTCAGGAATATGTGGA
>PITA01034913.1:0-11055 GCA_004023965.1 Spilogale gracilis
CCCGGTAGGGGGGAGGCGGGGGCGCAGCTTCCAGCAGGGTCCCCGTAGTGGGGAGGAGGGGGCGCGGCTTCCCTGAGGGTCCCGTAGGGGGGAGGCGGGAGCGCACCGCCTGGAACTCACCTCTTGACTACCCTCGCGGAGCTGTGAGTACCAAGCCCGAGCCCCGTAAAAATCGAGACACCCTGTTCCTCCAGCTGCTGCTAACGGTCCCTTGAATAGTTGGTTGTCACTGAGCGTAACCACAGCTGAACTGTTCCCCCGGGAGCGAGGCTCTGCCCCGAGTCCGCCGCCGTCCACCTCCAGCCTGGACGCAGGACCAGCCCCCATCTGGACTTAAGTGAATCCCTGAGGGCTCGAGCGCAGCCCCACCGAGTCGGAACAGGGGTCACACATGTCATTTAAAATTGTCTGGCAGCCACCCTGTAAAAAGTACAAATGAGCAGGTGAAACTATTTTTAATGTATCGAACCTAATATATCAAAAGCAGTCTCATTTCACCATGTGGTCAACGTTTTTTATTTTTTAATTAATAATGCTTCCGTTTAACTATTAAAAATGCTTCATTTTTTCCAAATGAAGTCTTAGAAATCTGGAATGGTTTTACACGCGAGCACAGCTCGGTTCGGATCAGCCACCTCATGAGGGCCCCGAGCGCACGTGGCAAGGGGGGCGGGAGCCCCGGGAGCAGTAACCGGGCTGCAGCCAATGGGAGGGAGTTCCCTTTGAGGGTGACCCACTCCAGACGGTTTGCTGCTCAGAGGGCAGCCCCATTCCTGTGCTGGGTCGAGGGCTCCTCCCCTTTTCTAGAAAGGAGATCTCCTTTCCCTTTCAGCAGTTCCTGGCTGAGAACACCTGTTCCATGCAAACCTAGTCAGGGGGGCCCTCCCTCCGCGACAAGATGTGGGACAACGGCTGGTCCTTTAAAACAGCTGTTAAGCAAGGCGCCTGGGTGGCTCAGTCGGTTGAGCATCTGCCTTCAGCTAAGGTCATGATCCAGAGTCCTGGGATCCAAACCTACATGGGCTCTCTGCTCAGCTGGGAAGTCGGCTTCTCCCTCTACTCCTCCCCCTGCTTGTGCTCTCTCTCAAAAAACAGAACAAAACAAAAAAGCAGCTGCTAAGCAAAAATGGCATCAATAGTGCAGGTGGCTGTGGCAAAGCCACTTCCATGCCCGAAGGAGAGCCCACCTAGAGATGAGTAACTGGGATCCATGAGCTGGCATTCTAGTAGACCCAATCACATGCTCGTCTGATGGACGGCACAGAGTTAACAGCCTCATACTATGCTTGCCCTATTTATTATGATCCTACACATTATGATTATGCCCATGCTCGCCTAACGGTCTAGGATCCCCTCTGGGAAATATGCTTAGCCGTTTGGAGAGGAAAGGGATTGAAGGCCCAGTACAACACATAGAGATGTGGCAGACGGAATCATTTTGTGGGCTGAGGGTCCCAGATGGGGCTTGAAGAGGACCCATCGTGAGGGAGCCAGCCTGCATTCATTCCAGCAAGGCTGGGGTGGGACGCGAGGGATCCCCAGTCCTGTCCTGATCGGGGCACCTCGGAAATGTGGACAGTGAAGGCCAGGATAAGTTTCAATATCACAATTGTTCATGAATGGAGGACGGCACAAATCTAGAAAGGAAAGACCTTCAGTTAGTACCAACTATCTTTTCAATTCAATGATTATATGAAAATATTTGGCTTGTAGCAAGAGATGAAATGTTCTTTCTCTCTCCCCCCGCATGTGCTGCAGAAGGAAAAGTACATGGTGATAACTCTTGGACTTCCCCCGTTTACATCAGTGTGTTTTATATTAGCCTGCATTTACCAGCACCTTGTAAGTGTCCTATTTCTTTCTTTTCTCTTTTTTTAATAAAGAACAAGAGGATGCACAGATATTTTCTTCCCACACATGGAAAGAGTGAAGCACTCGAAGTTAGGTGCTTAAAATACACTGAGTTCTCTGGCAGAAAATAACCTTTGCTGAAACAAAAATCCAGTTTGTTCTTACACAAGGTCTCACATCTCGGCAGACTGCTCCGTTCCAACAGGGCTCCTGGCTGTGAAACCGTTACGATCATACAGAGCGAAAGACATCTTATTAAACATGTAAAGAAATGAAAAACTGGAAAGGAACTCAATCATACCATTTTCAGATTGCCACCATTTCTTTTTTCCCTCTGGTTCAAAACTTGTTCTCAATGGCATGGCTGCGGGATTGGGAGTACGGGTCATACGGAAATCTCGAGCAGATGCAGCGTTCTTGCTGCCCCTGGAAAAGACCACCATTTAGATCAAAAAGAGTCACAATTACTTATTGTTGATCTGAATTGGAAAACAAGCTGTACTTGCTATATTTATCTTTCAACCTGGCTAAAAATAAAGAGCGGAGGAAATGACAGGACATCAATTTTTCCATCAATAGGTACTTAAGAACAATGACAAATGCAATAAAAATATGACCCCAAAATTTTATAAATTGATATATTTGGGGCAAAAATGCAAATTTATGTGCAACTAACTTTTGTCTTACACGAGGGACAGATGGCCTGGAGGTTATGCTAAAAACATAGAGAAATAAACAGGATGTCGTCTTTGAGTAGGGATTACTTTCTTTAGTCAGAAAATGACTATTTGGCGAGAAGTTACTGAAACACTCGACCACCAGGTGATGGGCAACCAACCTCCCTTCTCCTCTTAGAGACGTAGTTTCAGGCAGAATAACTTCTGTGACCAAGACTTTTACATTGACACACGTGGGTTTTGTAAAAAATTCTCACTGAACTCCTAACACGGAGGCCTGCCCCCTTGTCTTGAGACTAGCAAGTCTTATTAGTGAACTGGAACTCCTTACCTTGGAATGGACTTCCAAAGATGACGACGGTCAATCCTGGGCTTTGAGTTTGCCCAGTTCAACGCGTCCAGCAGCCACATTTAAGAATTGAGTCATCTCGCAATTCGCTCGACTCTAGCTACACTTACTTCTTGCTCTCCCTTGAGTTCACCAGGCACTTTGCTGCTCCGCATGGACGTAAGCTGCCCTCGGCTCCTCTCTCCTCCAGTCCTCAAACAGTCCCATCTCTCGCTCCTTCCCTTCCTCGGGGCTCTGTTTAACTGCGCTCAGCTCAGGGACACGTCTGTGTAAAACACCACCAGCTCCCCACCCTCGGCCTCTGTTTCTTCCTCTGCTTTATGATATTTCCTAAGCCCTTACCACCACTTTAGACTGATTAGCTAGCCGTTGGATGATTGTCTGTCTCCATCATTAGAATTTAAGCCAAATGAGGGCAAGGACGTTGTTTCATATAAGGTTGTTTCCTCCTTACCTAGAACAGAATCTGGCACATAGTAGATGCTCAATAAAACTTGTTGCCCAAATTCATGGTGATTTTAATGGCTATTTCCGCTAACATCTGTCAAAGTAAACAAGCCTTTCAAGAGATCCATATAATCTCTTTAGAATCACTGGCCACTATAAGCCTTATACTTACAAAAAACACCAAAATGGAAATTAAGGAGCAATGGAAACGAGATCTATTCTGCATACGGGGAGTCTTACCCCAGACCTGTCCTGAAAGAGCAGCGGAAGGCCTATGATTCCATCAACAGATGCCAAGACTTCAAAATATTTCCAGGAATACTATGGAAATTATTGGGGAAAATGTTTATTTGGGGGCTTCATCTATAAATCTTTTAGAAACCTGGTCTTTGATGGGCCTGGCTACTCAGGCAATTTAGTTGCAGTAACCGGAGGGGGGCGTACTAACTTGGGGAACATTGTGGGTCATTGTTGACTTGAAGCTTCCGAGAAGAATGTTTTACTTGGTAATAATTTGTTAGAGAATTGATGGAGATAAGAACCATCTTCTGTGATGCACAAATGTTTAAGTAGTTCAGTCCTCGTAGCCCCACATGGAACACTTCGTCAGCCTGAAGACCTTTTGAGATTTTTTTCCAACCCTAAGAGTTTAAGATTTCTGGCATTCTTGAGATGAAAGGAACCTTGATGTCTGATTTACATCTACTTTTGGTGGTGTGAGTTTGAAGGGTAGGACCACAGCCGAATGATTGCCAGAGGATGTCATGAGTTGGCTACGGCAACAGTCAACAAAATGCCAATGGTTGGAGAACAAGATGGTGATGCCAGCAATAGGGAGTTTCCAATACTAGCTTGGGAACGATTTCTTTGTGCAGAGGGCCTGGAATTAGTGAAGGCACTGGAAGGGCCATCCACCCCACCTGGCCTACAGTTAAACACAACGTCTACCGTGTCATTTCCTTGCCCATGTAGAGAATTTGCTTTCTGACACAAGCCCTTCCCAAACTTAGAATAGTGCTAAGCTCTCGGGAATTGTCTCCGCTTATTTATAATCATCCTCTTTTACTAGAAACCAATTAGAATACCAAGCGTTTCCCAGAGACCTCCAAGGGTTGCTTTCAATGAACAATACATGGAAAAGCCTGGGCCGCTAACATTAGGCTTATGTCCAGCTTCCTTCCTGCACATCCTCCTAAATAGGGGTTGACGTGATTGCCCCAGGCTCCTGGGCAGGTAGGATACTCGGATGACCTTGGATGCTTGTTCTCCTCCCAGAGCGTGGAGAAGGAAAACAAAACAAGACAAAACGTAAAGCAGCTGGTCCTTTTATAAAACTGGTCTTTAAGTGGGGGGAAGGGCTTGAAGATATGTTTGTATTGGGATCTTCTGGCTTTTAGACCAGACAATTTCAAAGTGGCATTAGGAAGCTGGCATGCCATCAATTCAATGTCCTACGACCCCTTACCTCCTTCCCCCGCTCCTGTCCCCAAGGCAGGACAATGTGAACTCACATTCGGCCTCATGATCTTGAGACCCTGAGGGATCTCTGACCTTCACTGGTGGGTCAACTAAATTTACTCTCCAGGAGTCACTGTTGCAGCTAAGTAGAACAGTACATTGTATAGTAATTGCCTTCAAAGGCTGAACCAAAGAGGCTTTTCTGTCTGATCCTAAAGGTAAAAAGAAAGAGATGAAGCAGATCTTCCCTATTTTCTGATCAGTCCAGAGTTCCTGGACTTGGAATCGTATCACCTCTGATGTTCAGGAAAGCGCCCTTTCGTGTTGTCTGGCTGCCCTCCGATGTACTTGGAAAAATCTATGTCATTGACTCGATAACGTCGAAACAAATAAACAGGGAACCCACCCACCTCGAGGTAGCTGAGGATGCAGTATTTCTGGGCTCCGTCCAGCCCGCAGGTAGAAGAAGCCGAGAGGAGATCGCCGGTGGTGGGGTGAGAGGTGGCCCTTTTGCTTTCATCGTGGGCTTTCAGGTAAGGAGCAACCCTTGAACACACAGACACGGCTGTGTAGAAGGCAGCCTAAGGGTAGCAGAAGGCTTCAAGAAGCAACTGCTTAAGTTGGAAAACGAAGAGTCCCGTCTGTTCGGTGCCCTTGGCCTAACGGGCCAGCCTGTAGGCAGTGACTGATGGACACACAGTTCAAGAAGCTTTGTCCCCCTTGTCTCAGGCTGGGGACAACTGTGTAGTGTAGTTTGTGCTCAGAAGCCCCACTTCGGCTGGGACCACCTCCTGCCTCCACTCTCCTCACTCTCTTCCTCCTCAGAGCCCTCCCTCACTAAATCACTGACACACAAATCCTTGTCTCAGGCTCTGCATTTAGGCAACCTTACTTGAGACAGCATGTACGTGCTGGAAATTCTCTAGTTGTCACTTTAGGGCGAATGATGTACGTAGACACAGGAAGGGGGATCTTAGTCCAGCCTCTTACAGCTATTGTGTCCCAACCTGTACCAGACCAACTGAGGAATGTAAGCAATCCTTGGGAAACACTTTCTATCAAAACATGTAAATTCAACGGACCCCCTTTATAACCTGGACTGCTGGAACAGATCATGCCCCTTCGGGGTAGTGTGAGATGGAGGCCCACACAAATAAGCCCACCTGAGTTTTGAGGCACCCAAGGCAGGTGAATGGAGGAAGGTAGCCCTTTCAACAAATAGGGCTGGAGGAACAAGACATCGTAGGCAAGGTGATGATGCAGCAACACCTGACACCTTATACAAGTGTGAACCCAGACGGGTCCTGGACTTCAGGGTCACATATAAAGTATGAAGCTAAAAAACCATAACACATGGGAGAAAGTCTTTGAGACATAGGACTAGGTGAAGACATTTTAGGACTGACAACAAGAACATGATCTGTCCAAGGAAAAATCGATAAATTGGACCTCATCCAGATTAAACCTTCCCAAATGACACTGAGTGCAAAAGCCAATTAAAAGGTTAAGCACTGCAGGGCTCCCTTTCTTGAATGACAGAATTACAGAGATGGAGAACAGATTTGTGGCTGTGAAGGATTAGGGAGGTACGGAGGAGGGTGTGGACCCTCCTTCAGGGCAATGGAGCTGTTCGGCATCTTAACTCTGGTGATGGTCACATAAATGCAACTACACACACGAGCGCAGGTGAAACCGATATCATCGGGATAAGGTCACAGACTGGGACGTGTCAGCTCCAGACTATGTCCACAGGACAGGTCATCACTGGGGGAAACGAGGTGGACAGCCCATGGGGATCTCTCGGTAGAATTTCTTACAACTGCATAAGAACCTGCAATGATCTCAAAACAAAAAAGTGAAAAACCCATGGAATCCTCTGCCCCTTCAAAATCACCCCATCAGCCTCTGGATGGTGAATCAAGTAAAACCCACACTCTACGATAATATGCACATCCATGACCTGCTCTAGCTGCTCCTCTACACTTTGCCCTCGAGACATGAAGATATTTGCCAAGCTCTGATCCCAGCAGACAGGAGTGAGAGGGATGCACATAAAATGGAGAATTATTCCTATGCTGTGGAATAAGTTTGGTTTCTCTCCAGTTTTCTCAATTGTAAAACAATAAGAATTTTTTTATGGTCTTGTTTTGCATTGCAAAATCCATTGCATGCATTTCTTTCCTTCAACTTGTCCTCCAAAAATAGAAGCTATTGAAAAGTAGTTTTTTTCTTATGTCCACATTCCCCATATGAACTACGCCATTCATCTGGTTATTTTGTGATTATTACCAAGCATCAAGGCATAGATCATAGTTCCATAGCTAAGAATATGACACAGAATGTCTCTTTCCATGCAGTTTACCAAATACCCACTTGGACAGGAGTTTTCTGTCTTCACTCTCACTGCAAAGATCACTCTTAACTCCAAAGCAGACACAACACTGCTTCCCCCTTCCTGAAGATAGATATGTGAAAAAAGTTAGTACCACTGCATACTTTCTTCTCATGTATGATAAATGATCCTAGGTTGGTTAACATGGATTTTTTTTTCCTTTTATTCGCCCAACAACCCAAACCCAGATCTCTTTTCATTTCCTAGACTTGACCTCTAGGATAAATTACCAATCAGAAGTTTGGACTCCCAAAGACAGAGGCTTTCAAAGACAAGGTTAAGTCTAAAAATCTCTACTAATGCTGCAATGTGTAGATCAGCTAAGACTTCCCTTCCAGGGACTTATTCTCCTAGACAAGTTCCATCCTGAATTCTCTTGTTGGAATTGCTGTCTTAAAGGTCTAACATGCTTTCATAACCTGACTTGGCCTGACTTGTTTTGATCAGATGTGTACTTTTCAGAAATAAAAGTATCCCAGGACTTAGGGAAATCAAACTATTATTATTCATGTAATAGTCTAAATGTGAATATGAATTTCTGGCTCAAACACCTGGCCACGAGTGGCTAGCAACATAGGCGGTTAAAGCTTCGTGCCCGGACACAGAAAGACTTGGCAATATCCTTTCTGAGCTGAAGGTTTTGGCTGCCAGATCACCCCATTAGCAACAGGCTGGAATTGATTCAGAGGATAAAGATGCTTACGTCTTTAGAGAACCAATGCATTCCTCAGAAACAACATGCATCTTGAAGATAGGTCTGATCAGACATGAACTTAGGTCATTTAAAGAAAACGCATAGCGAACGTTCTGTGAAGTGAAGCGCCGCTTTGTGGAAAGAACTGTTGTCACATAATCTCTTATTTTGTCTTTGGTTCTCATTTTCTTAAACAAGTGGGATGTCTTCATATACTTTAGAGTTCACGTTGGAGTTTAGAGGCTGTGAGCACACACGCACACACACATTTACTATGCTTGAGAAAACTTCCGCAGAATGCCTGCTGGTTGTATCGATTCCCTAAAACCTGGCCAGTGTGCATATTAGGGTTCTTTTCCTGAATCTTCCTTGGTCAGAAGGCAAGACTCAGTGCTTAAATACACTCCAGTTTTTATAGGAATGCCTATGGTTGAACGACAAAGCAGAAAATGCCCATGCTGATGATGTGGGACTGACCTGCCTGGGAGCGTGGCCGTAGGCAATCCTGGAGGTTTGGGTTAGAGCAGGTAAGCTTAGGATTGGAAACCAGGATCTACTGCAATGAAGTCTTTTTCTTTTCCTTTTTTTTCTTTTTTAAGATTTTTTTTTAAAGTAATCTGTACACCCAACGTGGGGCTCAGACTCACAACCCCAGAAATCAAGAGCTGAGCTGGCCAGGTGTCCCGAGGTCCTTTTTTGCCCAAGCTCATTTGGTTTTGAAGATCTTTCATCCTGAGAGCAAAGTCTCCTGATGGAGGAGGGGCCTCCGAGCAGCGATGCTGTGGTCTCGGATTTTGGTAAGCTGTGGGGAAGTTACCCTGACCGGAGGGTCAGAGATCCTCAGTGGGTGCTCCTGAGTTTGGTCCCAAAGACAGCATCCAAAGCAGACGGAGAGGGAAGGAGCTCTTCTCTGACCAACGGAGGCCAGATGTAAGTTGCGCTGCCCCCTGGGAGGCGTGTAAGGAGTCGCTGCTCCGGGGGGCTTGTGGCTCACCTCTCCGAGGCGGGGCATCTTTCCTGCTTTGAGCTGCTCTTCCCTCCACCCCCACCAGATCTGACTGGGAGACTGCCTCAGGCTTTGGGAATAGCAGCATTAAAACACGAGGTTCTTAAAGTTTGCTGCAGGAAGAAATTCAGCATGAATCTTTGAATACAAGTTTCTAAGCAATTCAGTTAGTTCTTAGAAACTAGAGGCAGGGCTGTTATTGAAGAGTCAGGATCAAAGGAAGTGATTGTTGGGGACATCCTCTCCATGACTAATGTAGATCATTCTCCGTTTATTAAAGATGGCAGGGGCTGGAGGGGCTGGCCCTTCAGCAGCTGCTCACTCAGAAGAGGGAATTTGCCTGTAAATTCTTCACAAGACCTCATTACTGGGACAAGTGCTACATCCAAATGGACCTCTATTTAAAAATTACAATGCATTCTACTTGTAAAGACTGTAAAGTGTTTTTACTTTCCTTAGTATCTTATGTTACTTATCTGCTAACAGTGATATTCCATTAAAGTTGATTGAAATAGCTATGGGTGGGTAGCGAACAGGTTAGAGGGGAATTTTCTAGCTGCTGGACACAATTATATAACAGAAGAACTATGAGACTACATAGGACAGAAAAAGAGGTGCATTGCTTAAAAAACATTTTTACTAAATATTTAGAACAATTCAATAAAAGTAGAAAATGGATTTTGAGAACTAATACTCACCAAGGTGCAAAAAAAAGACCAGTTGAAATTGCATTCTTTTTTCAGGAACTGATTAAATTCAATTTTACTAGGTTAAAAAAAAAGGAGGTTAAAATCAGTCACTGATAGAATCAATAACTGCCATCAATTTTCAGTGAGTTAAAAATTGGATGATTCTTTTAGGGACACAAAATATCTACAGCGCCCAATTTCTTAAAAAGTAAGAGTACATAAAATTTTTACCAATATATGTTTTCTATTTTCTTGAAATCCTTGCAATAGTTTGTAGGAACTAATATGAAACAAATATAATTTCTTTTGCATTTTCTCATTTTAAATTATTTTTGTCCTTTTATTGTTTAGAAAATTTTTTAATCATGCAAGCGATATGTACTCATTATTGAAAAAAATAGAAAAATCACACAGGCAACGTGAAGGGTTTATTATCTGCAGGACTAACACCAGAGACAAGCGGTTGATATCTTGCTATATGTTTTTCCATAGGGCTTCCCTTGCGTAGAAGTATTTTCCAAAAATGAGAGCATATTGTATGCTTGCTCCAGTCTGAGTATCCCGGACATCTCTCTGCACCAGCACATGTAACTTTACATCAGTGATTTTTCGACCTAGTGAGGGACATCAGGATCACCTGGGGGCTTCCACAAACCAAACTTTTATCCCTGTTTGTAGAGTCAGCCGTGCCCCTGCAGAGGGAGGGCGCCCCAATCCCGGGGTGGGGAAGCCTGACGAAGAGGAGTGGATGCAGGGGCTGGCAGGAGAGACGGGAACCTGTTCTCCTTCACCAGTAGGCTTAAATTACTGGACAGTATTCCTCTGAGCCCAGGAATCAGAGCTAATTTAACGAATCCCCCCTTGGTGGACGTGTGCTTTGTTTCTGGTATTTTCCGTTGTAGACATTCTTGCTAAATTATTCTTCATATCCTGACTTTCCCCAGGATATAGCGAGTGGAGGGGAAAATGGATCAAGGAGCACATGAGGGTTTGGGCGTCTGTGTGCACGCGAACATGTATGTGAGTGCGCACACACACGTGCACACGTGCACACCAGCCCTGAGCGTGTGTGGAAGGCCGATGCGGCCGACCTGCCGCGGGGACACCCCGCCCCTGTGCACGCACCCAACCACCCACGAGGACAGCTGCTCACTCGTGACCTTCCCAACACAGGCTAATTATGAATTTTTTAAAGATTTGTCAATTTAAAGACCAAAAAATTCTACCTCATCGCTATTGTTTTAATGTCTCTACTTGGATAGTAATGAACATAAAAATGCCTTTCCATGTATTTACAGGTGACTATTATTTTTGCCCTTTGATCCTAGTGAATTCCGTTCCCTCCCTGTGCCCCTCTGATCCTAGTGAATTCTGTTCCCTCCCTGTGCCCTCTGATCCTAGTGAATTCTGTTCCCTCCCTGTGCCCTCCGATCCTAGTGAATTCTGTTCCCTCCCTGTGCCCTCTGATCCTAGTGAATTCTGTTCCCTCCCT
>PITA01034914.1:0-11048 GCA_004023965.1 Spilogale gracilis
TTGACTTAAGCCTCAGACCCTGGGCAGAGAACTCAGTTACACCAAGCTGGATTTCTGACCTACAGAACTAAGAAACGTGTGTTGTTTCAGGCTGGAATAATTTGTTATGCATAAACATTAATAAAATTTTGATTAATTAAAGTATAGCATTTTCTTTTTTTTTTTTTTTTAAATTTTTTTTTTAAATTTTTTTTTTTTTAAGATTTTATTTATTTGACAGAGAGAAACACAGCGAGAGAGGGAACACAAGCAGGGGGAATGAGAGAGGGAGAAGCAGGCTTCCCACCGAGCAGGAAACCTGATGTGGGACTCGATCCCGGGTCTCCGGGATCATGACCTGAGCCGAAGGCAGTTGCTTAACCAACTGAGCCACCCAGGCGTCCCAAAGTATAGCATTTTCTTAAAATTGTTAAACCTATGTCAGACACAGTGTGCTTTATATACATCATTTCATTTAATTATTATAAAAACACTGTGAGATTGGCATTCTAAACCCCATCTGTGAGAAAATTGTATGCTAACACACACAATTTAAGTAACACGTACAGGTCCATAAAATTCTTAGTGTGTGACTCTGATCTGAACTTAGATTTCTCTGATTCCCAGTTTTGGGATCTTACATGACCCATAATTGTGTAGGATTGGAATTTCATAGAGATTATAACATGCCACCTATAGTATGAGATATGACATTGATGTGATACTTGATCTACAGAGTATCTTTTTTATGCAATCTTGGCAAGAGATACAGAAATTTCATTTTATTTTTTATGTGACAAGATTATCAGCTGTAGGTGTTACAATTTTAAGCCATTACATGTAAAAGCATTTTTCCTTTAAAATTGTTATGGAAAAGTTGAATTAGGTTCAACAACATTTTTTAGACATCAGCTGTTCCTCAAAATTGATGTTAATCTGAATAAAATTACATATTCTGAAATGATTGGCTTTTAAAGTGCATTATTGATAATTCATAATAATTATTTTTATTTTTATCAGCCTTTCCTATATTGAATAAATGCCTTTGGAAGCCATTTTAAGATTGTTAATAGTTTTACATCTTTATTAAATATTTTATGACATATTCTCAGAGTATTAGCTTTGTAGCTGAAAGGGTAAACTATTACATATTAGGTATTCTGTATAATAAAGTATATTTTTTCTTTAAATATTCCACTGCTAAATTCATCTTTAAATTATTTAAAAGTCATTATATATTCTCAAGTACGTCATTATCTTGTTGTGTTAGTATTAGTGCGTTTCTGGGTCTTTGCTCTCCGATGACCTCTCCTTTTTCTCCTTCAATACATGTAGGTATTTCTTTCTTCCATTTTCATTCTTGATGGGGGTTTCATCTATTCCCAGGGACTTAGCTGCCTATATGTGTTCACATTTCTTTTTTTTTTCTTTAAAGATTTTATTTATTTACTTGACAAAAGAGACATAGCAAGAGAGAGAATACAAGCAGGGGGAGTGGGAGAGGGAGAAGCAGGCTCCCTGCTGAGCAGGGAGACCAATGCGGGGCTCGAACCCAGGACCCTGGGATCATGACCTGAGCCAAAGGCAGCCGCTTAATGACTGAGCCACCCAGGTGGCCCCCAAATACATACCTTTTTGTCAGTGGAACTCATTTATTGAAACTAAAGTCTTGGGGCGCCTGGGTGGCTCAGTTGGTTGGGCAACTGCCTTCGGCTCAGGTCATGGTCCTGGAGACCCGGGATCGAGCCCCACATCGGGCTGCCTGCTCGGCGGGAAGCCTGCTTCTCCCTCTCTCACTCCCCTTGCTTGTGTTCCCTCTCTAGCTCTGTTTCTCCCTGTCAAATAAATAAATAAAATCTTTAAAAAAAAAAAAAAAAAAAGAAACTAAAGTCTTTTTTTAGCTTGGAGTCCTCACACTTGGTAAACTTCTGCAAGTGTAAACATCTCCTAGTCCTGCCCGTTCATGCTTACCTATTAACTCTCTCTGTAGATTCCCCCCCGGCACTGTCTCCTTTCTGGCCTGTCAAAATACTTTATTCTTTCATTCCCTACATTCATTATCCATCACTTAGCATCGATCTTACCCACTGCTGCTTTATTCATTCTTAAAAACATCTGATTTTGAGTATGTCTTGCAGTGAGTGCCTATTTAACTTGTTAGACTAGGTGAGCCAAGGATGGCTCAAAAGTTTCTGACTTAGGCGTATTTGGTGGAAAAACTGCTGACTTTGACTTAAACAGGAAAAATCTGAATTATGGTTATTTTTGTACATGCCTTAGCTTCCTGAGAAGATTATGAATTTCTTGACTGTAGGAGCTAAGTCTTCTTGATTATCTTATCCCCACAGCACTGAGTATGACATCCTGCACAGGCTGTCACTCAGTAAATGTTTAATCATTGAATAAGGTGGTTTAACATCATCATCTTTGTCTCTTTCAAACCATAGTTTCACTGCATGTAAGTCTGCTAAGACTAGAGTTTCTCTCATCTTAGTAATGACCAGCAACCATGTGGCAGATGCTTATAACCAGTCATTCAAAGTTTCAAAACAATCCCACATCATTTGCTTAGTAGATTTCTATGGTTTTGTTGTGATGATATCATCTAAAGATGTTTGGATCTAGCTCTGTTTCCAAACTGCTTTTCTCATTGGATAGAATATAAGTTAACATTTACCATGCAAAATGTTTTGCTTTTTTTTTTTTAAATGAAGTTGCTTTTTTTCAAACTTTAAGGAACACAGTCTTTATTATTTTTTGGATTTCCTGAATGTATCGCATTTCCTGAAAAGCTATAAGGTATTGTATCTAGTTTCATTGTCCCCAGAACTAGGAGGGCAGGAGAGGTGACTCTTCATCAGTTGGTTTTCTTCTTTCCACCTCTACCTTTTCAAGGGTGTGAATAGAGATCCCACTGCTCTTGCTGTCACTCAGCATTGCATTGTAATGTACAAATAAAAGTATATGAGGAGTCCTTCCATGCTGAAAGTAATGACTTTCAAAAAAAAAATAGAATTCTGAGCAGTAGAAGGATCATCAGATGCTTTCCAAATATTACTTGGTTTATTAAAAATATATTAGAGGAGTGCCTGGGTGGCTCAGTTGGTTAAGCAACTGCCTTCGGCTCAGGTCATGATCCTGGAGACCCAGGATTGAGCCCCACATTGGGCTCCCTGCTCGGTGGGAAGCCTGCTTCTCCATCTCTCACTCCCCCTGCTTGTGTTCCCTCTCTCGCTGTGTTTCTCTCTGTCAAATAAATAAATAAAATCTTAAAAAAAATGTGTGTATATATATATATATATATATATATATATATATATGAAGCAGGCGATTGTAGGTATGCTGTTTAACACATCCAACATCTAACTGAGTAGAGAAAGGTAGGACACGTTGATTGTATTTCACAGGGCTGCTATCGCCTTTGTCTAGGTCTTACAGAGTAAAGTATAATGAATGTCGCGAGTGGCCACAATAAAATGTGGACCCAAAAGTGTCAGAAATGTTAAGTCCTATTAAGGTTTAGTTTAAGAATATCTCCTTAAATTTGGAGTGAGTGATTTGCATTAGACTTCACAACGTAAGTGGGGAGAATGTGTCAAAGAGTGTTAGGTCTCATAAGGAATTTGTTTCAGAATATCTCAACTTTGCAGTGAGCAATTTTCATTAGACTTTAAACCATGAGTGGCCAGTTTTTGATAAAATTCTGCAGATCCGTGTCTGTAGTTTCATAGACCTTGGGTCAGGAGGAACATATTTTGGTTAATGCTTCGCTACTTATTATCTTTATGACCTTGTATACTCTGTAATATTTAAGTTAACCAAGCTTCGATTTCCTGTTTCAAAATGAAGACAAAATTGCAGATCACAACATTCATGAATAACAAGATGTGTCTTGATGGTTGAAAGAATGGATGAAGAAATGAGCTGTGTTTGATAGTTAATCCATTACTCTTGAACACAATTCATCAGTCCTTCTGTACAGAACATTATTGTGGCTGAGATAAATAGATCTGTCACAGATGGTTAAACAGGAATTCAAATGGACAAATTCTAACAACCAAATCTTAAGCTAGTACATAAGATCCTCATAACTGGCATGGCATGTGCATAAAGGGACAGATTTGTCCTCCAGATTTGTCTGAGACAAATCTAGGTCGGTTGCATGGGAGATAGTGGTTATACATGGACCTAAGATCAGGAGTGTGCTTGTATATATAGCCAGTTCTATACTAAAACCAACCCAGCAAAGATGTGAGCCCGGAATCCCTAACTAACAAATGTGTGTAACCGAGATAATAATTAGAATACTCTTAAAGAAATGACAATTCTATGTGCAGAAATGCTGGGTGAGGTAGGAGGCCCAGGAGGTGCCAACCTCTGTGGTTGGGATGAAGCTTGTGAGAAAGAAGGGGATAAAATCCAGTGAAGCCTAATGACCTGTCTCAGCAATGGCAAAAAAACAACCCGAGTGAGCCAGTAATTGTGCAAGGAAAGCCCTCACTGAGATCTTCACCATCCCCTACCCGCCAAAGTCTTCCTTCCCTCCTTCCCTTTCCTTCCCATCTTCTCCACTCCCTCTTTCTCTACACATCTGCCTGGTTCCTTCAATAGTTAACTAAAATCCTAAGTTGTGAGTTAAAAAAAAAAGAAATTTCAGCCTTGTTTGTCAGCATCCTTATTCACTTCATAGCTGTATTTATTTAGCAACGTGCTATGGTCAGAAAGGAGATTATGAGAAAATAATTTTTTCAATATTGCCTACCACAAGCCAATTAAAAGTATGATATACAGACCATGTTTTACTCCGTATTGCAAAGCAAAACACATGCCAGATGAAAGCCCTGTATTTAAAAGTCAGAAAAAGTCCCTCCTGATGCAGCCTGGCATATTAAACAACAGTATCCTCTAAGGATCTGAATGTAGGGTTTGCAAGTGGAGTTGAGAAGTCAGAAGTTATATTTTCACCTGAGAAGCATCATTATAACCTGAGGCTTCGAAAGTTCAGAGACAGAAAAATGCATTAGTGGCAAGAATTGAGTAGTTAAGGTTGTCCCTGCTTCCCTAACAGAAGCAGAGTGTCATCACTGCCATCTTCATCATCATCATCATCACTTCTTGAGAGCCTACTATGCTCCAGGCACCACTGTGAGTGCATCTGATAAGCTAACCCACATAATCCTCATACTGACCTTAAGTCCTGTAACCGTTTCACTTGTACAGAATGAAAGTTCTGTGAATGCAGACATTTTGGACATTGTGTCCTCTGAGCCTGGGACAGTGCCTGGCACTTAGTCTGCACTCATCAAATATTAGTTGAGTGCACAGTTGAGAAAATCGAGTCACTAGCAAGTAAAACTAAACATTTTGGGTTAAAAGCATGTAGAATTGCTCCTCTCCAGCTGTTGAGGGTCTGTGAGGCCAGTATTATTATTAAGTCTAGTTGACACATAATGTTATATAAGCTTAACATAGTGATTCAACATCTGTATACATTATGCTGTGCTTACCACAAGACGAGCTAAAAAGTGTTCCCAGATTGTTCCCTCTAACAAGGGGGAGGTCTATGAAAACGTGAGGAATGGAAAATAAGGGCTCTCCCTAACACTAGATCAAACCTCTGCTGGGCAGACCTGTGGTCTTGGTCCTTCCACCTCCCTAGGAAAATAGACTATGTTAATTCTGAAACCATTGGATTTGTCCCTTATTGTCCTATGACAATCTCTGCAGACCCAGGGAGCCTATAAATCTTGGTGATTTATATATGCAGATTCTAAATCCCTCAAAGGCTTACTTATTCTCCTAGAGCTGCCACTGACCCCTGTAACTGCCTGATAAACAACAAAAAGAGGAGGTATTCCAGGCCATCAGTTTGGGAAGCTGAAAAGTGGCCACTTTCTGCTCCGTGGGTTTGCCATACCCTCGAGATAATTGCGAGACACTTTGTGCCTGGGCAAGAGGGTGAAGAAGAAGGAGCTGTGGCAAAAAGGTCCTCCAAAGGCAGATTTCAAGAAAGTCAGAAAATTGGCAGACTGGCTCTGACAGATTTATAGGGAAGGACTGGACAGGATAAAATCAGAAGTCTTGGGACAAGAGATTACAAGCTGAACAAAAGAAAGCGGATTTTGACTTTTGGAGAATGCCAGAATTATTTAAGTTCTGTGAAGAGCATAGTAGAACAGTGGTTGAGGAAGTTGATTATAGGAGCTTAAAGGGTGCATTTAGAAGTAAATGGTATGGAGTGAGATGGGCTGGGGAACCAAGGGCCATGATGCAACTAGGACATGGTGTTGAAGCCTTATGTGAGGCAAGAGATGTTACATCCCAGCAGATTCAACAAAGCTGGAGATGAGAGCTCAAGGCTCTTGGAATAGGTAAGACATTGGCGTTATTATGAGAATAATGGAAGAGAAATGTAAACAAAACTGTTGTAACTACCTTTAGTTCCAAGTGGTCTAATAAGCTGATGAAGCACATATTTAGAAAGAGCCTTAAATTCTTACAGTTGAATCGACATTCTAATTGACCCAGTTATATTTTAAAGTCATGCAGAAAATGATAAAGAAATGAAAACAAGGCAGAAAACTTGTAGCATATTGGACTGGGATGCAGCTCTTCCAGTTGCACTCTGGTAGTACTGTGCCTGGCATAGTCCTGATTATTTGAGGGTTCTTGTGCTCAGGGGGCATGTTTGGCAGTGGGAAAATCAGGAATCCTACATATTTAAATGAGCTACCCTGCAGGAAGTGCTAAAATGAATGCTTTGTACATGTAACAATTCTTCTCTTATTTTTTTTAATTTAATAATAACTTTGATTTAAAAAGAAATTTGAGATACCATTTAAGAAAAGTTATTTGCAGTTAAAGGGTCTACTGGGGAGAAAATGGAGCAGAGCCTGACCCCAAAGGATATATTATCTCTTCACTGAGCTTACAAAGGAAGGGACAACTGCTGTTTAAGGCACCATTTAGAAGGCCAATCTGTTGAAGTATTTTTAAAGCATGATGGATGTTTAATCTTCAAAAATATTGTTTAGTGCGTTGAAATGCTAGGAGTCTATTTGACTGCTGTACATTCCTCCATGTTTATACCATAAGAAGTGAACAGTTGCAGCTAGAAGGACTATTCAGGTTAAGAAAATACGGACAAAAAAAGAAAGCAAGAATTTGGGATTGAAGCATTTAATATAAATTGCCAGTGCTGATATGACTCACCAGGCAAATGAGAAAGAAAGTGAAGTGTTGGCGTGGGTGGAGGGTGCCTCTGAAGGGAGTAGACCAGGATATTTTTATCAGAATGCACATATTCAGAGTCTACTCAGTTGATGGCTGCCTGTAAGGTACGTATAAAGCGAGTTAGTGTGTGTAATTATATCCAGGCCTCTCCTCCTCCACGGATTTTTGGAATCTAAGACACAAGTGGTGCCAGGTCTGACATCAATGGGGCCGAAGTGGATGACAAATGCAAATCTGAAATGAGCTACTGTGCATAAGAAGAGGGACAAGTATAGGTATTGCATTAATTGAAGGTCAAGAACAGAGGTCAAGCATTAGAGAAGCTTAGGAGTAATTCCCAGGAGAAAACTGAGAATCAAGATATGATGAAATGAATTAAAATTCACTCATGTTCCTTGCATTTTTCTTGCCTTTTTCTATAAAGAAATCATGATCCAGTATCTTTACAAATTTTTGTAAATTAGGATTAGATTCTGGGAATAACCTCTCACTTGATAATTACTTTCTACTTCCCAGCCTCCAAAGCTTAAATCCTTTCCTCCACCTAACAGAACTTATGATTACGCAGAGCAGTGTAGTGAACCAAGTTGCTATTTTCAGCATGTCACAGTGCTGACATCCAAAGTCTTCGAGTTGGACATGAGTTTTAATCCTGGCTCTGCCACTTACCTGCTGGTAACCTTGGACAAGCAACAAAATTTTCTAAATGCCAGTTTCTGCATTTGCCAAGAGAAGGAATAGTACCTACCTCACATGTGGGGTTTTGTGAGAGGAGGCAAAGTAATGAGCGCAAAACACTTAATAGAGCACTGACATATTGTAGGCATCCAGTAAAATATAGCAATTTTTAATGCTTTCTTTCATAAATGAATTCATTTATTTAGTAAGTATTTATTGGGTGCCAACTGTTGCCTGCAACTGTTTTAATCCATTGGAATGCATCAGGGAACAGAACAGATTTATGTTCCTAAGTTTACATCTTTGTGAGTGGAACAGAAGTAAATAAACATAGTAAATAAATGCAATATCGAGTCTGGCCGTAAGTGATTAATCCTCTGGAGAAAATAAAAATAAACAAATAAAAGTAGAGCAGAGGCATGGCTAATGGGAAAACTGGGAGTAAGAAAGCATTTTCTAGTTTATACAGGGTCATCAATATTGGCTGCACTGAGATGTTGACATTCCCATCAGGATTTAAAGAAAGTTGAAGGAGTCGCCTCTGTGGACAGCTGGGAAAAGAGCCCTTTAAGATGGGGAAAAGTGCAATCAATTCAAAGGCTTTAAGGTGAAAGTGTGCCTGGAGCAATGAGGCCAAGTTGATGGTGGTAGAAATTAGTAGGAGATGAAGTTACGTATAGAATGGAGAGGGTGGCTGCATCACTTAGGGCTTTGTTGGCCATTAGATAAACTCTGGTTTTTACTCTATGTGAAATGGGTAATTATTTCAGCATTCCATGTAGAATGGTGGCACAATTCTATTCCATTTCCTTACATTTTAAGTAAGGAAAGGTCCACTCTGTAGGAGGTGATAAAAGTAGACTGTCCAAGGGCAAAGATGGAAGCTGGGAGACCAGTTAAGAGGGCATTATTATTATCCAGGTGAGAGACAGAGATGGCTTTGACCACAGAGGAAGCAAAAGGGATCATGACAGGTGGCAGGATTTGGGATATTTTGTGGACAGAGCCAGCAGATTTCCTCATGGACAGATGTGGAAAATGGAAGTCAAGAGTAATTACCATGTCTTGGCCATCAAGACCATCAAGAATGATTATAATAAATGTAATACTTATTTTCTTGCAATTTGTGGCTTCTTGTTTTATACACTTAAAAAAGAACAGGGAACTCACTTGTTTTTCTTTTCATCCTCCACAGCACCATGAAAATAATATACACAAAGTTGGTGCTGAGTAAATAA
Organism: Spilogale gracilis; assembly: GCA_004023965.1. Classification (NCBI taxonomy): domain Eukaryota; kingdom Metazoa; phylum Chordata; class Mammalia; order Carnivora; family Mephitidae; genus Spilogale; species Spilogale gracilis. Next base: position 9,129 of record PITA01034914.1, read on the forward strand.
TTGTTGAACCTTTGGGGGGCAGGGGGACAACTCTATTGCTCAGAGAAAATATTAGGCCTGAAAATATAGTGAGGCCTTTTCAGAGAAAACTTCCTTACTTTACAGCTTGTCTAGGTCCAGCCCTGACTATTCATCTCCCATCAAATTGTCTGATCCAGGCACTCTGTTCCAGACATTCTCCAAATCAATATGGATGCACACAGCCTTCTTCATTGCAGAAAATAGTCTCCCCTGTTAGGAGCCTTGGTAGTGGTCTGACCTTATTGATTTTTGGCCACATAGAGACAAGTACTATGCATGGGAGTGGACACTGGTTGAAATTACCTAAGTAAGTCCTAAAAAGTCTAAATTTCTTCTTACATGGGCAAAAGGGGATTTCAGTTCTTCTCTTTATGTGATGATATATTCTTAGGAACTAAAGAGAACGGCCCAGTATATTCTGGAAATGATGTATTTCATTTCTGCATTGGATTTATATTCTTGTGAACATTTACAGATGGGATACATAAAAACTTTCACACTGAGAGGAGAAGCAAACATTATTTCTAGGAGGACCAAAGGAAAAATAAATTATGTAGCTCACTTACTATTTCTGTTTTGTCATCGTAATCAGTGAGTCACAAATATAAGCAGAATGTTGAATCTCAACAGTTGTAAATAGAGTTCAGAACTGTAGTGCCCATTCCAGACAGAAGAGCTGAGGCTGAGGAGTATCAGGGCACAAATGAAATACCTTGATTTAGCTCTAACTGTCCCTGCCACTATAAACTGGACGTGTTTTTATTGCACAAGGTGCAAAGGCTCATTTACCGGTGATTCTCTGCCCTTCTCGCAAAGGGCTGTGAGTCCTAATTCTGAGCTCAGTGAAGGCAAGCATGGGGTGAATCCCTTTGATCTGTTAGCTGGGGTTGTACCAGAGCTGCCTTTTTCCAACTGTCTGGAGAGTTGAAACAGCACTTTAAAAGACTACCCAGAATGACCAGAATAAGTAAAGGTGAACAGTGGGAATCATTTTCTGGTAAAACCCCAAATGTATCAACTTGCAAATAGAGGTAACAAATAACTTTTATAGGAAGTGCTGCTGGAATCTAAATTTAGGATGAGGAAAAATCAACTCTTAATAACATTGTATCAAAGCATAGAAGGAAAAAGGATAAAATTTAAGTGCAAATAAAAGAAGAATAAAGCAACTTGAATACTTACATAGAAATTTATGTGAGATGTGATCAGAGCTGAGAAATTAAAGGTATGCTCTACAATGGCAAATAGTAAATCCAGTTTTGATTTCAAGTATGGTCTGTAGTTGCTCTTTTTTTAATTAATTAATTTATTTTTATTGTTACTTAATTTTTTTTCCCAGTGTTCCAAGATTCATTGCCCATTCCCCACACCCAGTGCTCTATGCAATAGGTGCCCTCAGTACCCACCACCAGGCTCTCCCATCTCCCCACCCCCTTCCCTCCAAGTCCCTCAGTTTGTTTCTGTGCCCAAAGTCTCTCTTGTTTCATTTCTCTGCGTGGATTACCCTACTTCCCATTTACTTTCCTTCTCCTACTGTCCTCTAGGTTACCCCTTATGCACCACAAGTAAGTGAAATCATGTGATACTTGACTTTCTCTATGGATTATTTCCCTCAGCATAATCTCTTCCAACCCAGTCCATGTTGCTACAAAAGTTGGATATTCATCCTTTCGATAGAGGCATAGTATTCCATTGTATATATGTACCACATCTTCTTTATCCATTCATCTGTTGATGGGCACCTTGGCTCTTTCCACAGTTTGGCGATTGTGGCCATTGCTGCAGTGAACATTGGGGTACATATGGCCCTTCTTTTCACTACATCTGTATCTTTGGGGTAAATGCCCAGTAGTGCAATTGCAGGGTCATAGGGTAGCTCTATTTTTAATTTTTTAAGGA
>PITA01034915.1:0-11047 GCA_004023965.1 Spilogale gracilis
AAATAAACAAAATGAAAGTAACAAAAATCTTGCATTCAATATAAATTATATAAATAATATAAAATTATATATAATATATAAATGACATAAATAAACATAAAATTGCTTTTCATATGTACATGTGCAATTACCCAAAGACAAACATGCATTGTTAAAAATAATATTTTCACTTTAATAAAGTAATGGGGAAATTTACTGGAAAGTGTGGATTTCTCACCAACTCACAGAAGCAACATGTATTTGATTTTTATGATATATTTTTCTTGGCTTCAGACCAGAAGGGCCTTTCATGGCTAACAGTTTCGCCTGTTCCCCTTGAAAAACTGAAAAGCTGTAGTCTCATCTGTCCGAAATGATATAAATATGGATCTGGGGAACCAAGGTTTAGGAACACGAAACAGGGAAATCAACAAAAGAAAAGCACAGGAAACACTAGGTTTTACCTCTGTTCTATAGATTCTCCTTAGCTCCTGGTGACAGGGCAGAGACTAGATAAGGCAAATGAGGCACTCACCTCAGGCATCAAATTTTAGGATGCTCAAAAATACTCAGTATTTAACACAACCTTTTTAAAAATAAAAATCAATGCAAGAACAATCCCTGATGAATAAAATAGCAACAACAAAAACCAGATCAGATCCTGTGCACACAGAACATGGCCTAACTTGCTTCACCCTACTCCTTTATTTATAAAAGCATGTGACTAGCTAGAGGGCTTTAGTTTGTCCACTTGATCTTTAAAAAAATATTTCATTAAAAATATTATCTCAGGGGGCACCTGGGTGACTCAGTTGGTTGGGCGACTGCCTTCAACTCAGGTCATGATCCCGGAGACCCAGGATCGAGCCCCACATTGGGCTCCCTGCTCGGCGGGAAGCCTGCTTCTCCCTTTCTCACTCCCCCTGCTTGTGTTCCCTCTCCAGCTGTTTCTCTGTCAAATAAATAAATACAATCTTAAAAAAATATATATATATATTATCTCAGGGCAGGGGGTGCCTGGGTGGCCAAGTTGGTTAAGCTTCTGACTCTTGATTTCTGCTCAGGTCATGATCTCAGGATCATGAAACTGAGCCCCACGTCTAGCTCTGCACTCAACATGGAGTCTGCTCAGGATTCTTTCCCTTTCCCTCTGCCCCTCCTGCTGCTCTCTCATTTTCTCTAAAATAAAATAAATAGGGTGCCTGGGTGGCTCAGTTGGTTGAGCGACTGCCTTCAGCTCAGGTCATGATCCCGGAGACCCGGGATCGAGTCCCACATTGGGCTCCCTGCTCGGTGGGAGGCCTGCTTCTCCCTCTCTCGCTCCCCTGCTTGTGTTCCCTCTCTGGCTGTGTTTCTGTCTTACAAATGAATAAAATCTTTTAAAAATAAATAAATAAATTAATTAATTAAATAATAAAAATCTTTTAAAAAATTACCTTGGGGCTCTTGAATGACTTAGTCAATTAAAGTGATCAACTCTTCATCTCAGCTCAGGTCTTGATCTCAGGGTTGTGAGTTCTTTATTTTTTTTTTTAAGATTCATTCTACTTTTTTTTTTTAAGATTTTATTTATTTATTTGAGAGAGAGATAATGAGCAGGGGAGGGGCAGATGGAATAGCAGGCTCTTCACTGAGCTGGGAGCCTGACACAGGGCTCCATCCCAGGATCCTGGGATCATGAGCCAAAAGCAGATGTTTAACCAGTTGAGCCACCCAGGCACCCCTCGGGGTTGTGAATTCAAGCCCCACATTGGGGTCCTTAAAAAAATTTATCTCAGGGGTGCCTGGGTGGCTCAGAGGGTTAAAGCCTCTGCCTTCAGCTCAGGTCATGATCTTAGGGTCCTGGGATTGAGCCCCACATCAGGCTCTCTGCTCGGCAGGGAGTCTGCTTCCCTCTCTCTCTGCCTACCTGTGATCTCTCTCTCTGTGTGTCAAATAAATAAATAAAATCTTTTAAAAAAATTTATCTCAATCATCAATTTTTATTTATTTTAGAGAGAAGGAGAGCAGGGAGAGGGGCAGAAGGAGAGAATCTTCAAACAGACTCCCTCTGCTCAGGGCTTGATCTCACAACCCATGTAATCATGACCTGAGCCAAAACCAAGAGTTGGATGCTTACTCATTGAGCCACCTAAGCGTGCCTCAATCGTCGACTTTTTATTGCTTCCTTAAATTTTGCACCTTTGGCAAGTTCCTCACTTGCCTCATCTTACTCCCTGTCCTGCCCAAGGACCAAATATTATTTCTTTTAAATCTTTTTTTTTAAGTAAGGGTTTTTTTTTTAAGATTCCATTTATTTATTTGGTAGAGGGAGAGACAGCGAGAGAGGGAACACAAGCAGGGGAAGTGGGAGAGGGAGAAGCAAGCTTCCTGCTGAGCAGGGAGCCCAATGTGGGGTTCTATCCTAGGACCCTGGGATCATGACCTGAGTTGAAGGCAGACAGACACCTAACGACTGAACCACCCAGGTGCCCCCACATATTATTTTTCAAAAGTCACTTTAATGCCACAAAACATTTCAGAACTCATGTTGGAGCCTGGGGTGGAGGGCAAGCTGCAGTTTGGAATCCAAAGGGCTTATGTCTGAGGAGAGTAAGGCCTATTGACACCCATGGTGACATAGATTAAAAATACACTAAAGAGGGCACCTGGGTGGCTCAGTGGGTTAAAGCCTCTGCCTTCGGCTCAGGTCATGATCTCAGGGTCCTAGGATAGAGGCCCATGTCCGGCTGTCTGCTCAGCAGGGAGCCTGCTTCCTCCTCTTTCTCTGCCTGCTTGTGATCTCTCTCTCTCTGTCAAATAAGTAAATAAAATCTTTTAAAAAATACACTAAAGAAAAAAAAAAAAAACAAGACAATGCCATTCCCCCTCAAAGGTGACAGTGTAGGGTAGGCAACTTCCTCGACCTTATAAAAAGCACCTGGGAAAACCCACAGCTATAATGATGACTCATGGGGAAAGACAAAAGCCTTCCCCCTAAGATCAGAAACAAATCAAGGATGTCCACTGTTACCACATATATTGAACATTTCACTGGAAATTTTAGCCAGGAAAATTAGTCCAGAAAAATAAAGAAAAAGCAACCACATTTGAAACAAAGAATTGAAATATCTATATCTATATATTCTCAGATGCCATGATCTTATATAGAGAAGATCTTAAAGATACACAAATTAGAACTAATAAACAAGCTTGACAAGGTTGCGAGCTAGAAGATCCACACATTAAAATCAATTCTATTTCTATATAATAACAATGAATTATCCATAAATGAAGTTAAGAAAGCAATTCTACCCAGACAATTCAATGAGTGAAACCATAGTCTTTTTTTAACAAATGATGTTGGAACAACTGGCTATCCATATGCAAAAGAATGAAGTTGGATCTTAACTCATACCATCTGGAAAAAATTAATTCAAAAGGGATCAAAAATATAGTTGTAAAAGCCAAAAATATAAAACTCTAAGAAGTAAACATGGGGTAAATCTTCATAATTTCTTATATATAATACCAAATCATGAATAACACAAGAAAAAAATAAATTGTACTTCATCAAAATGAAAAACTCTTGTGCTTCAAAGGACACTATCAAGAAAGTCAAAAGCTATCCCACAATACAGAAGAAAATATTTGTAAATTGTTTATCTGAGAAGGGTCTAGCCTCCTCAATATATATAAATAAAAACCTACTACAACAATAAAAAGGCAAATAATTTTCTTTCATTTCAGAAGTCCACTCCCTCAGACCACATTTGTAAGGTCCACTCTGCCTGCTCCCTGTCACTTATAAGATCCTCCCTGGCTGCACTTCTCAGCTCCTTTCTGAGGATTGCTCTCCCTATTAGTTCATTCACTCTCATTCCTAAGGTCCACTCTTCCGGTTCCTCCCTCTTCCCATTTCTACTGATTGCCCTCACAGCTGCTCCCTGTCTCATATTTCACATCTCCACTCCTGCTCCTTCTTCCTCATTTCTAAAGTCCACCCTCCCTCCTCACTTATAAGGTCAACTTTTCCTGCTCTGTGCCCTTTCATTTCAAAGTTCCACCCTCACTGCTCTCCAGCCTCCCACTTCTAGGGTCTTCCAACCCTACTCTACTCCTTCCGTTTCTAAGGTCTTTGGCCTTGCTCCTCTTCAACCCCACTTCTAATGTCAGCTTCCCTTACTCCTCCCTCCTCACTAAGGTCCACTCTCCTTGCTCTGCTTTCCCTTTTATTTTTGGAAGTCTGCCTCCCTCTTCTACTCTTTCCCATTCATTCATCTCTAAATCTCCCCATCTGCTCTGCTCCTCCCATGCCTAATATTTGCCTATCCTGCTCTTCTCCACCCTCACGGCTCTCCCTTCTTATAATAAGATATGTCTTCCCTGTCCTTACTTACCTCATTTTTATGGCACACTCTCCTTCCCCTGCTTCCCACTCCTACTCCCGCATCTCCCCTGTACCCCCACCACACCAACAGGCCTTGCCGCCATTTATAAGTTCAGGCCTCCTTGCTCCTCCCCTTCTCATTTCTAAAGCTGCCTTTGCCTTTCAGCTCTTTTCCCCACTGAAAGTTTTCCCTTTTCCTGCTCTTCTGCTCCCCCATCCCCATTCCACCCCATCTCCTGCCATTTTTAAAGTCAGCCTCCCTCTCCCTCATTTATGAAGTCCGCCCTCCTTTTTCCCCTCCCCCTCTCCATTTCCAAAGTAGGTGATTATTTTGAAGAGGTCTGAGGTTGAGGGATTAGAGAGTGCCAGCGGAGAGGAAAATTGGTCTATGGTGTACAAGCACCAATCAACAAACAAGCAAGCAAACAAACCACCCCTTTGCCCAGTCTTGCTGCCCACTTTCACACTTTCACTCTTTGAAAACTAGTCCCTGTAAAGTAGTCATTCATGACAGGTTCTCAGATTCAAAGAGTGATTTTGAGGAGCGTGTGGCCCCACATGTGAAGTGGGTGGGTAGCTTCCTCTCAATCATTAGGAGAATAAAACACATGGAGATTGCTGGCTTTTTATTTCCCTCAGCCTGAACCTTTGCAGCAAACCTTATGTCTTACACAATTTCTGACAGTTTTTGCCCGATTCCCACCTAAAAGGAGCCATGGGGAAATGGGAGCAGAAAGAAGGGGAGGAGCTAAGCCGGCCTGGGTTTTATCCATCCTGGGGCAGGATTAGTGCCCAGAGTGCGAGCCTCGTCTCCCAGAAGCATATGCCTCACGGGGCCACTTCCAGCCCTCCCTAAGCCAAGGTCTGCTATTCAAAGCCAGTGAGCCCAGATAAGCGGGGGCTGGAGACTGGGGGTCTACATACCTAGAGACATATCTAGATAGGTCATCTTTCCCCCATTGTTAGGTTCTTTCAGCACCTTTCCAGAAACTGTTGGATTGGAAACCGAAGCCATCTCCTCAGCGTAACTGTACCCAGCTCTGAGCTAAGTTTGCGTATCACGCCCCTTACTACTCCCTAGGGTTCTGGCTATACTGGTCACCCAATCACAGTCTTTCCCCTCACTGTTGCTGAGGCTCTGGGGGTGGAGCTTAGCAGTTATCCATCCACAGACATCCTATCAGGAACTTGGCTCATAAAAAAAACAAAGAAGAAGACCCGCCCATTTCTTTCCCGCGCTTTCTGAAAACTGGCTCTTCTGTGCATCGGCCACCCAGTCAGTTGCAACTTTTTTTCTTCTGTGACGTCTTGACCCCCTCCTTTCATAACGAAGAAAAAAACATTTTTCTTCTTGGCTGTTGGCATTCTTAGTGAGTAGAACCTTACGTTCTTGACATGACCGGTTCTCTGTTTTCCTCAAATTTGAAGATCTACCACAAATCTAACAGTTACAGCTCACCCGCAGGCTTGAAGTACCACATACTTTTTAAGGACTTTACTAAAGATATTTCCATGACATTTCTTAAGAAAAAAATATGATGGGATGCCTGGGTGGCTCAGTAGTTAAGCATCTGCCTTTGGCTTAGGTCATGATCCCAGAATCCCGAGATCGAGTTCCGCGTTGGGCTCCCTGCTCAGCAGGAAGCCTGTTTTTCCCTCTCTCACTCCCCCTGCTTGTGTTCCCCCTCTAGCTGTGTTTCTCTCTGTCAAATAAATAAATAAAAACTTTAAAAAAAGAAAAAATATGATCATTCCTCTTACCATCTTAATACTGTTCAGTATACACTATTTTTTAAATGTTAGAAGAATCCTGGATGTCACTGGTTCTTCAGAGGAAATAAAAATCAAGTTAATAAATTTTGAGAGCTGAAAACTTATTTAACTTGTTACAGAAATCACAACATAAATATATGAAGAGATTTTAAAATGTAAATTATTAAACTGTTGAATTTAAGTCATTATTTAGCACAAGGAACCTAAAGATTAATAAAGAAATCTTTTTCTCAAGGCGTATACAGTTGGTGAAGACAATAAATATGTGTAAAATATTAATTTAGATGCTATAATTCAGCCTGCCAGTAAATACTAAGCTCCTTATCATGTTAGTCTCTGAGGATACAGTTATCTATAAAATATATATGAGGCTTACAAGAGAAAATCACCTAAGGTATCAAGAAAAATTCATTTAAGGCTTGAAAACTTAGGATATAATTTTAAGGATGAAGATACTGTTATCTATAAAATATATATATGAGACTTATATACTAAGAAAAATTCATTTAAGACTTGAAAACTTAGGATGTAATTTTAAGGGTGGGAATGGTATTTCCACTGGGGAGAAGCCGCCCTACCAGCACTCTGAAAAGTTCAAACCATTTCATGTGGTGGGGTACTGAAAGATGAATCTGAAGAGATAAGCAGAGAATAGATTATGGAGGGACATTTATGCAATGGGTTTGGAGCATTTTTTAACATCAGACTTATTGAATTATAGAGTAAGAAGGGAAGAGGACCAAAAGACAGAATTCCAGGAAAATTACAAAGGAAATTAAATAGAAAATATCAGAGAAATATGGGAAGAACCAGGAAAGAAGCATCCAGGAAATAAAAGGAAAGTTCTAAGAGGAAACTAGGGGACCACCAAGTCAAGTATTGATGAAGGATCAGGTTAGCTAAGAACAACAGAATTCCTGAAATTTAATACTTAAGAGTTGGTTGGTTGTGTTTTTTTAACCTTTAGTAGGCTTTTAATAGGCCATAAGTTGAGGATTGATCAATTGTTAATTTTTATTTAATGAACGCATATAACGTTTACCATCTTCCAGGCACTGTTCTAAGAGCTTTAAAAGTATCCACTCATTTAATACAATAACCCCATAAAGTAAGAACTAGTATTATTTCCTTTATACATGTAAGGAAATGAAGGCACAGGGGAGCCTGGGTGATTTAGTCATTAAGTGTCTGCCTTCGGCTCAGGCCATGATCCTGGAGTCCCAGGATCAAGCCCTTCTTAGGGTTCCCTGCTTGGTGGGAAGCCTGCTTCTCCCTCTCTCACTCTCCCTGCTTGTGTTCCCTCTCTAGCTGGGTTTTTCTCTGTCAAATAAGTAAAATCTTTTTTTGGGCGCCTGGGTAGCTCACTTGGTTAAGCCACTGCCTTCGGCTCAGGTCATGATCCCGGAGACCGGGGATCGAGTCCCACATCGGGCTTCCTGCTCGGCGCGAAGCCTGCTTCTCCCTCTCTCACTCCCCCTGCTTGTGTTCCCTCTCTGGCTGTGTTTCTCTCTGTCAAATAAATAAAATCTTTATAAAAAAAAATCTTTAAAAAAAAAAAAAAGGAAATGAAGGCACAGAGCATTTAAAAATTTGCACAGGGACAAAAAACTAGTAAACAGTGGAGTTTTCAAGCCCAGGCAGTCTGGCTCTGGAATTTATGCTTTTAACCACTACTTTCACAAGGTAGAATATAGAGGGTTATTTTTGGTTTTGTTTTGAATAATCCACTCTGAATTTGGAACTTGATTCATGACACCAAGATCAAGAGTCACATGTTCTACCAACTGAGCTGGCCAAGTACCTATACAGTAGGCTTTTGTAGTGGAAAAGATTTAATTAAACATACTTACAGGCTATGGGAAAGAAGTTAGGAAAAGAGAGACATTAAAAATAAAGAGAATAGGAAATAACCACTGGACACATTCACTATCCTAGAGGATACAGAAAAGATAAAACTAAAGAGTACAATTAGAAGAATAGTCTTGAATAGGAGGGGGAAAATGTACTAAAAAGGTGAATTTTAATAAATGAAAAATTTCCTATGTATCACACATTTTCTCAAGCCTCATCTTCATTCTGTGGATATCAGTAGTAGTACATTAATAGTAATAACTTAAATTTCAATAATTTCTTTTTTCCTTATAATCTTGTAGGGTTAAGGTTAGGGTCCAGCTCCCTGAAATATTTCCTGGTTTAGTGGTGGTGGGGGATCTTTCATAAATGTAATCATGAACAATCCAGTAAGCTGCCAAACATAACCTATTTCTTTCCTTTAATCTTCCTCTGGACTCCTTTTTTTGGTACCACCATATCCTTCAAGCTCCATCGTCTCCTGTTACAAATAAGGAATTGAAACCCTTAAGAAGTCAAAAGCCACATACTGACATAGAGAACTTCTGTCTCTCCTTCTGAGTCACTTCTATTAGAGGAACCCCAAAGTGATATTTCTAGATCCCAACATCCTAACGAGTTTTACTGAATATTTTTGTTGTTGTTAATTTGGTGTTTATTTTGTTTTGTTTTTAAATTTGCAGTCCCCTCCCTCCTTAGGTTTCAGACTTGAGTCTAGTAGAAACTGGGCGAGGAGACAACTTTGAGAGAGAGAGTGAGAGAGTGCTCTTATAACATTGCTTTGCAGAAAATTGCTTCTCTCCTCTGACAACACTTGGTTATTTAATGAATTTGGCCTTCCATAACTTTCTTAGGAAGAATGCTCTGACTTCATTCAAACAGGCTTAGGTTAAGAGTTCCCCTGCTACTTAAAAATGAATGTACAGTTCAGAATGTTGTTTTTCTAAATCAATTGTGGGACAATTGGGTATCTTTTAGTCAAGGATCTTGGTTGGAAATAACAGAAGTCTATTCCAACTAAGTTAAATGGGAAGGAGGATTTATTAGAAGAATCAAGGAAAGGTCAGGATTGTGAAGTATTGTTTAACCTCCCAAAAGACTGGAACTGGTTGGTTGATTTATTTGACACACCAGCAGGATTTGATACAGTTGATTTCTCTTTCCTCCTTGAAATGTTTTCCTGTCTTGACTCCTAATGATGAAGAAGCAGAAGTCTAGCTGAGGGTCTATCTGAGAAAAAAGCACAGGCTGACACCCTGCAACTTCCCGTTCCCCCACCCATACACCCTCCCGGGTGGAATTGGTGGGACTATCCTCCAGGAAACTTCCAAATATCTTAATGTTAATGTTTTGCTAGAGGAAAAAACAACCTCAGCTTGATAATAGCCAGGCCTCCAGTACCCAAGGTCTTCTTTAGCATATGAAAGTCCTTTTGGACACCTCCCTTTTTCCTTACCTCCTCCAACCCCATAGTATAAAATCAACAGCTTCTCACAACCCCAGTGCAGCTCCTTCTGCCGGTAGGTCCTGTCCCTATGCTTTAATAAAGCCAACATTTTGCACCAAAGGATGCCCTGAGCCACCTGCATGGTCAGCTAAGTGATTTCCCTCTGCAAGGCATGGAACACCGACCCTCCCACAGAGTGTGAGGAGTTTGCGTGGGGCAGTAGTTTCTCCACCCTACTTGTTTGTCATTCTTTGTACTGAATGCTTGATATTTAAAAACCATGTCTGGCATATAGCAAAATGTTTTTGTTTCTACTTACCATCATTAAAAATAGCTTGATCTTAGATATCCTGCAGCTTTCTAGAGGAGATTGTCAAGGCTCTTAAATGGTTAAATAAAGGGCTTAATATAAGAAATAAAACTGTACTAATAAGACCAAGGCCACACACACAAAGGATCCATAAATAAAGAGTTCTGCACCCAGTCAGAGAAAAGAGGTTTGAGCAAATGCTTTTACCTTTGCAAAATAAATTATCTTTGTTTGACACCAAACAAACTTAACTTCTGGTCATTATATTTATGGTGTAGCTGAAACTTTGTACACAATTCATCTAAGGCTTTCAATTACCTTCTTGTTTATAAGATCTGCTTAAAAACACCATATCATTTATATGCAAGTCTATTCCTTTCTTTATTCTCACTTTTGCAATCTGCTTACGGCTCTCCTTTTAGAGCATAAAATCAATAGAAAAATAGTAATAACCTACATAGTTACACTCTGATTGAGACTATATCAGTATCAATATACTTAATAGTTTAAATGTAGTTACTTAAAGTTTCCCCGACCACCTGTTCACCTTTTGCCTGCGTGACCACTCTCTGCCGTGCACCGCCAGGGGATAAAACACTCCACTGAGATAAGATCAGACAGAACCAGCTGTTGCCTAAGGTTAGATTGATGTGACTGCCAGTGGACAAAGGTCTGTTTCTGCCCACAATTGTTTGTTCCATAGATTAGGGATGTTCTGCTCTAAGTTTATGGTACCTCAATGGTGCCAATGTCATGGAAAAATTTATGATTGGAAACTTAAAAGAAATCTGTATAATCTCTTTCAAAACTCTTTGATTGCCCTTCCTTTGAAATGATCTATAACCACATGCTTTGAATAAAGAACCCTGAAGACACAGTTTTCAGGAGATCCCCACACTACTCTTCGAGTCTGGTCTCCTCATTCGGAATCACCGATGCCGTCCCCACCTTCTAGGACCCTGACTGTTGCTGGGGCTGGCTCCTGGCAAAGGACATGTCAAGAAACCTTTCTTAGCTGTCAGCTCTTGACCTCACCCCACCAAACCTCATCTATAGCCAAAACTACATCACTAAGATGCCTTGCTTTCCTGGGCTTCCTTCTACCTTACTGGGCAGCTCCATTTATGTTGTCTTTTCTAGCCCTTCCTCACTCTCTGTCCTCTAAGCCACTGGTGTTCAAACTGTGGCAGACATTTGAGTCACGTTATTAAAACATGGCTTGCTGAACTCCACTAATTCTGATTTAGTAGGTCAGGAATAGGGAAGAAAAATGTATATTTCGGGTTTTTTTTTAAAGATTTTATTTATTTCACAGACA
>PITA01034916.1:0-11062 GCA_004023965.1 Spilogale gracilis
AATAGACCAGTGCAACAGAGTAGAGAGTCCAGATATGGACCCACAATCTATGGTTAAATCATCTTTGACAAAGCAGGAAAAATTATCCAGTGGAAAAAAGACAATCTCTTCAATAAGTGGTGCTGGGAGAATTGGACAGCTACATATAGAAGAATGAAACTAGACCATTTTCTTACACCACACAGAAAGGCAAACTCAAAATGGACGAAAGACCTCAATGTGAGGCAGGAATCCATCAAAATCCTAGAAGAGAACATAGGCAGTAACCTTTTTGACATCGGCCACAGCAACTTCTTTCAAGACACGTCTCCAAAGGCAAAGGAGACAAAAGCGAAAATGAACTTCTGGGACTTCATCAAAATAAAAAGCTTCTGTACAGCAAAGGAAACAGTCAACAAAACAAAGAGGCAACCCACAGAATGGGACAGGATATTTGCAAATGACACTATAGACAAAGGGCTGATATCCAAGATCTATGAAGAACTACTCAAGCTCAACATCCAAAAAGAAGATGAACGCATCAAAAAATGGGCAAGAGACATGAAGAGGCACTTCTCTATAGAGGATATACAAATGGCTAACAGACACATGAAAAAATGTTCAGCGTCACTAGCTATCAGGGAAATTCAAATCAAAACCACACTGAGATACCACCTTACACCAATCAGAATGGCCAAAATTAACAAGTCAGGAAACAACAAGTGTTGGAGAGGCTGTGGAGAAAGGGGAACACTCCTACACTGTTGGTGAGAATGCAGGTTGGAGTAGCCGCTTTCGAAAACAGTGTGGAAATTCCTTAAAAAATTGAAAATAGAGCCACCCTATGACCCTGCAATTTCACTACTGGGAATTTATCCCATAGATACAGATGTAGTGAAAAGAAGGGCCATATGTACCCCAATGCTCATCGCAGCAATGGCCACAATCGCCAAACTGTGGAAAGAGCCAAGGTGCCCTTGAACAGATGGATGGATAAAGAAGATGTGGTACATATATACAATGGAATACTATGCTTCCATCAGATAAGATGAATATCCAACTTTTGTAGCAGCCTGGACTGGATTGGAAGAGATTATGTTGAGTGAAATAAGCCAAGTAGAGAAAGTGAAGTATCACATGATTTCACTTACTTGTGGTGCATAAGGGGTAATATAGAAGACAGCAGGAGAAGGAAAGTAAATGGGAAGTAGGGTACTTCAGGGAGAGAAACAAAACAACAGAGACTTTGGACACAGAAACAAACTGAGGGACTTTAAGGGAGGGTGTGGGGGGATGGGAGAGCCTCGTAGTTGGTACTGAGGGCACCTATTGCATGGAGCACCTATTCCATGGGCATGGGCAATGAATCTTGGAACAATGAAAAAATAAAATAAATTTAAAGGAAAAAAAAACATAAAACAAATTCAGATATCTAACAGACATCACTTGAAAGGCTTAGTACATTCTAACAGTTCCTAATATTTATTAATATAAAAATAACAACTCTTTTCTTTTTTTTAAATACTTTATTTGACAGAGAGAGAGATCACAAGTAGGCAGAGAGGCAGGCAGAGAGCGAGGAGGAAGCAGGCTCCCCACTGAACAGAGAGCCAGATGTGGGCCTTGATCCCAGGACCCTGAGAACATGACCTGAGCCGAAGGCAGAGGATTTAACCCACTGAGCCACCCAGGCGCACAACAACACTTTTCAATAGAGGATATATATGTCAATTTACCATTGTTTCAACCATAGCAAATGAATTTAAAAATGTTTGAAAATATGAATTAGTTTGCTATAGTTTTTTTTTAAGTTACCAGTGTATCATAATGGTAGTTACTATTACAAAAAAAGCACCAAGACACACAATTTTTATTTATTTATTTATTTATTTATTTATTTATTTACATATTTATTTATTATTTATTTATTTTTAGAAATAGTAATCATCCATAAGATGTTAAGAGGTATAGTACGGCAACATAGGAAGACCCTGAACTCACTTTCTCCAGAGACATACCAAATCTCTGCCTGTTTATTGAGCAATTCCTCTGGAAAAATTGAGAGCCAACTGAACAGCTTGTGCACAACAAAGGACCATAGAGAGAATGGCAGGAGAAAGAAAGACTTGGTAAGTAAGATAACTCCCACTTCCAACCATCTGAAATGCATTCTGGAGGGTATTACTGAGGGGACTGGAACAGATTTGTCTGTCCTGGGGCACAGAAAAAAAGGCCATAGTTTAGATGAGAAACTAGTATATAAAATATGGAGGCCTAGAACTCCACCAAGTAGTGAAGAAGCTGCAGGAACATTATGGCTTACATTCCTCCTATACCGTGATAGTGCAGATGGGAGCAGGTCCAGGCACCACACTTAGCTGCCACCTAGCAAGACTGAGGCCCCTAGCCCACACCAGCCCCACACACTCTAGGGCATAGAAAAAGAAACAAACCATGTAGTGTTAGAAACAAAACAAAACAGTTAGAATATATACAGAGGACTAACTCCACAACCATGCTAAATGGACGGGGAACTGTTGGAATTCTCTCTGGGTTGGGGGAGTTGGTAAGCACCATGGTTTATGTTCCACCTTGATAGTACGAACAGGAAATATGGTCTGGGTACTCTAGCTGGCCTACCACCTCAGTCAATCCTGGGCTGTGAGACCATACCAGCTCCAGCTGTCCCACCAAGGCAGCCCCAGTGTGGCAGACATAAGGACACCTCTTTTCAGCACTCATTACAGCACCAACCATCACATCAAGGTGACACAGTTGAGGCACCATGAACCACTCCAAGCCTGTACCACTTTAGATCCAGAATCAGTTTGCTAGGGCTTCCCAGCACAGAGTGCTCTGGGACCTCTTGGTTCATACCTACTTTGGCTCCAGATGCCTCACCAATGTCCCCTCCGCTGAACACCCTTGGACAACCCAGCTTGCAAATACTTCTACTTCAGTTATCCTACCAAGCTCCCACTGTACTGAGAACCTAGAGACCATTTAGGTTCACACTTACCTCAGCTTTGGCTGTCCTTCCAGGGTATTTCCTACACAGAGATCCCAGAGACTGCCCTATCTCATGCCCACTTCAGCTCTGGCCATGAAACCAGGGGAGCTCCAGTACAGAGTACCTTGGGACACTAGCCCATGCCAATCACAACTCCGGCCAGTTAGCCAAAGTCCACCAGGCATACATCATCTTCACAAGGGAGAATAATATATGGGGCTTTAACACCTGATTTACATCAATGCATATATAATCCAGACAGAAAATCAAAAAGGAAACAGTGTCTCTGAATGACACATTAGACCAGATGGATTAACAGATATGTACATATCATCCCAAAATCAGAATACGCATTATTTTCAAGTGTACATAGAACATTCTCCAAAGAGATGATGTTATACCACATAAAGAGTCTCAATAAATTTAAGAAGATTAAAGTTCTATCACTCATCTCTTCCAGTCACAATGACATGAAACAAGAAATCAATCAGAAGAAAAAAAAATTGGAAAAAACACTAACAAATGGAACCTAAACAACATGATACTGAAAAACCAAGAGGTCAAAAAGAAATCGGGAAGAAATAAAAAGAATACATGGAAACAAATGAAAACAAATTGGTCCCAAATCTTTGGAATGTAGCAAAAGCAATTCGAAGAGTGATATCTATAGTATTAGATGCCTACCACAGAAACTAAGAAAAATTTCAAATAAGTAATATAATCTGAAGAAACTAGAAGAAGAAAAAAAACAAAATGAAACAAAACAAAAACAAAGCCCAAGAATAGTAGAAGGAGGGAATAATAAAGATCATAGAAGAAATAAATGAAATAGAAATGAAATAAAATAAATAAAACTAAGCACTGGTTCTTTGAATACATAAACAAAAAAGACAAACATTTAGACAGACTCATTAAGAAAAGAAGGGAAAGAGGTCATAAATAACATCAAAAATAAAAGAGAAGTAACAACTGACATAATTAGAAACATAAAGGATTTTGGGGCACCTGGGTGGCTCCGTTGGTTAAGCGACTGCCTTCGGCTCAGGTCATGATCCCGGAGACCCGGGATCGAGCCCCATGTCGGGCTACCTGTTTGGAGGGAAGCCTGATTCTCCCTCTCTCACTCCCCCTGCTTGTGTTCCCTCTCTGGCTGTGTTTCTCTCTGTCAAATAAATAAAACCTTTTTTTTAAAAAAAAGAAAGAAATATAAAGGATTTTAAAGGAATACAGTGCAAAGTTTCATAACACAAAATTAAACAAATTAGAAGAAATGGAGAATTACTAGAAAAAAACAATCTTTCAGAACTAAATCTTGAAGAAACAGAAAATCTGAACATACCAATTACTAGTAATGGAACTGATGTGCTCATCAAAAACTACTAACAAACAAAAGTCTAAGATGGATTCACAGTTGAATTCTACACCAAACACTTAAAGAAAAGTCAATAACTATATCTACTCAAACTATTCCAAAAACTGGAAGAAGAAGGAAAGCTTCCAAATACATTCTATGGGATCAGCATTCCCCTTATACCAAAACCGAAGACATATATACATATAAATTACTGCAAGTCAGTACCTATAACGAACACAGATGCAAAAATCCTCAAAAAAATAGTGGCAAATCACATTCAACAATACATTAAAAAAAATCATTCACCATGATCAAATAAATAGGACTTATTCCAGGAATGCAAGGATGATTTAATATTTACAAATCAAGTGGCGCTTGGGTGGCTCAGTCATTAAGCATCTGCCTTCGACTCAGGTCATGATCCCAGAGTCCTGGGATCGGCCCCTGCATCGGGCTCCCTACTCTGCGGGAAGCCTGCTTCTTTCTCTTTCACTCTCCCTGCTTGTGTTCCCTATCTAGCTATGTTTTTCTCTGTCAAATAAATAAAATCTTAGAAAAAAAAATTTACAAATCAATTAACATGATTCACCACATCACCAGAATGAAGGATAAAAATAATATGGTCTTCTCAGTAGGTGCAGAAAAAGCATTAGACAAAATTCAACATGCAGTCATGATTAAAAACTCTCAACAAAATGGATTTAGTGGGAACACAGACCAACATAATGAAAGCCACATGTAAAAAACACACTGCTAATCTCATACTCAATGGTGAGAAGCTGAGAAATTTTTCTCTACGATCAGAAACAAGACAAGGATGTCCACTCTTACTATTTTTTTATTTACATAGTATTAGAAGTTCTAGCCATAGCAATCAGACAACCAAAGGAACTAAAAGGTGTCCATGTTGGTAAGAAAAAGTTGAACTAGATGCAAATGACATGATACTACACATACAAAACGCTAAAGACACACAAAAAAATCTATGAGAAAAAATAAATGAAATTGTAAAGTTGAAGGACACAAAATAAATATACAGATATTTATATATCTTCTATAAACTAACAACAAAGAGAAAGAAATTCAGAAAATTAAGAAAATAATTCCATTTAGAATTGTAGCAAAGAGAATAAATTACCTAAAATAAACCCAACCAAGGAGGTGAAAGACCTATACTCTGAAAGTTATAAAATATAAAGCAACTGAAGATCACATAAAAATAAAATGAAGAGATATACCATTCTCATAGATTGGAAGAATTAATATTGTTAGGATGTCTATATTAACAAAAGCAATCTTACAGTTCAATGTAATTAAATACCATCAGCATTTTTCACAGAAATAGAATAATCCTAATATCTGTATGAAACCACAAAAGACTGACTAGCGAAAGCATTCCTGAGAAAGAAGAACAAAACTGGAGATATCACAATTCCGGATTTCAAGATGTACACAGCTGTAATAATCAAAACAGTATGGCACGGGCACAAAAACAGATACATTAATCAATAGAACAGAAAAGAGAGCCCAGAAGGAAAACCATGCTTAGATGGTCAATTAGTCTATTAACAAAGGAGGCAAGAACATACAAAAGGAAAGACAGTGTCTCAATAAAAGATGCTGAAAAAACTGGACAGCTCCATGTAAATGAAGAAACTGGACCAACTTTCTTACATCACATACAAAAATAAACTCCAAATGGGGTTGAATGGCTGGTTCAGTCAGTAGAGCATGCAACCCTTGATCTCAGGGTTGTGAGTTAGAGCCCAACATTGGGTGTGGATATTATTTAAAAATAAAATCTTAAAATAAATAAAATAAACTCAAGTCAGTTAAAGACTTAAATATGAGATGTGAAAACATAAAACTCCTAGAAACAAACATGGGCAATTGTTTCCTGGATATTAGCCATTCATATTTTTTTCTGGGTATGTTTCCTCAAGCAAGAGAAACAAAAACAAAATGAACTACTGGGATTATATCAAAACAAAAATGTTTTGCAGAGCAAAAGAAACCATCAACAAAATGAAAATGTAACCTACTCAATGGTAGAAGATTTTCATGAATGATATCTCCAATAAGAGGTTAATATATACACTATATAAAGAACTTAACACCAAAAAATCAAGTAATTCAATTAAAAAATAGTCAGAGGACTTGACATCTTTTCAAAGGAAACATACATATGGGCAGCAGACATGTGAAAAAATGTCCATCATTAATCATCATGGAAATGCAAATCAAATTACCTCCTATATGTCAGAATGACTAAAATCAAAAAGACAAGAGACAGCAAGTGTTGGTGAGGATGTGGAGGAGGAGGAATACTTATGCATGTTGTTAGGAATGTAAATTGGTGCAATCACTGTGGGAAAGTTTGGAGGTTCCTCAAAAAATTAAAAATAGAAGTTTATACCTAAAACTACTGTAACAGTATGCTATCCATGCTAAAAATAAAATAAAATAAAATAAAATAAAATAAAATAAAATAATAAAACAAAAGGAAAGAAGAGAAGAGAAGAGAAGAGAAGAGAAGAGAAGAGAAGAGAAGAGAAGAGAAGAGAAGAGAAGAGAAAAGAAAAGAAAAGAAATACCTTATGATCCAGTAATTCCACTACTGGGTATTTACCCAAAGAAAACAAAAACATTAACTCAAAAAGATATATACACCCCCATGTTTACTGTAGTATTGTTAGTATTGTTCACAATAGCCAAGATACAGAAGCAACTTGGTGTCGTCAATAGGTACATGGAGAAAGAAGATATGCCACACACATACACACACACACAGAGGAATGTTACTCAGCCATAAAAAAGAATGGGATCTTGCTATTTGTGACAATATGGACAGACCTGGAGTGTATTATGGTAAATGAAAAAGGTTAGACAAAGAAAGTAAAAAATCATATAATTTCACTTATATATGGAATCTAAAAAACAAAACAAATGAATACACAAATAAAAAGCAGAAATAGAACCATAAATACAGAGACCTGATGGTTACCACAGGAGAGTGGGGTAGGGGAAGTAAAAAATGGAGGAAAAGCAGTGGAAGATACATTCTTTCAGGTCTGGAATGACTATGTCACTGGAATAAGGAAATAATGGTATTATAATAGCACTGTATGGTGACAGATGGTAGCTACAGTTATGAGCACAGCATAACATAGAGTTGCTGAATCACAAAGTTGTACACCTGAAAATAATGTAACATTCTGTACCAATAATATTTCAAGAAAAAATATGTTAAGACAGCACAGAACTATATTTGTATTTCCTATAAGGACAAATAGGCACAAAATACAGCATCATTACAAGCATCTTTTTGTTAAATTTGGACATTTCCACCACCAACAGCAAGTTAAATATGGAAAAGACAGTATATTCTGTTTTCTAAATAGCCATTTAAAACAATATCAAATTTAGGAAATTTTGAAAAATAATACCATTGCAAAAGCGTTAGCAAGGAAATTATGTATTATAACAAAATCTTATGTGCATAACATACTTATTTTAGGCTTTTAAAATTTTTTTTAAAAATATTTTATTTATTCATGAGACAGAGAGGCAGAGGGAGAAGCAGTCTCCATGCTGAGCAGGGAGCCTGATGTAAGACTTGATCCCAGGACCCCAGTATCATGACCTGAACCAAAAGCAGACGCTTAATCATCTGAGCCACCCAGGGGCCCTATTTTAGGCTTTTCATTAAAAAATAAAAACAGGGGCTCCTGGGTGGCTCAGCTGGTTGAGTGACTGCCTTCAGCTCAGGTCATGATCCAGGAGACCCCAGATCGAGTCCCACATCGGGCTCCCTGCTCAGCGGGAAGCCTGCTTCTCCTTCTCTCACTCCCCCTGCTTGTGTTGCCTCTCTCGCTGTGTTTCCTCTGTCAAATAAATAAATAAAAATCTTTAAAAATAAATAAATAAATAAAATAAAAACAGCTGTATGTCAAAAATCTAACTGGGAATTAACTGCCTATATTTTCAATATGAATAAATAAAAACATTTACCATGCATATATTACAGAGCATGACAAATTAAATTTTCATGATTTAAACTATAGATAACATGTGTTAATAATCATTAAAATATCCAGCAAAAGTGGCCAAAATTTCCCTTCCAGAAACTTCTCTGTATTTGAATGAAAAATTCTATTATAAAATTAATTTCTTGGTTCATAAATTATACATCTTAGAGAATTAGGTATTCATGCAGTAAATCTTTATCATCACAATTATCCCTTATCCATAATGCAGACTTCAGAAAAATTCAATCTTTAACAACATATAAGGTATATACAATAGAGAATTACCTACATATGTGTATCCAGATTATAATTCATATTGAGTTTTGCCATGATGCAATCATTATTCTGAAATCAGAAAAATAAAACAAAATCCTGCCTTTGATGTGGAACATCGACCATAATCTAGGACTTTGATATTGTTATAAAAGTTACATGAACTTAAAAAAGCCACTTAACCTCTTCTAATCGCACTTTCTTTATTAGGAAAATAAATATTCTTACTTTGAGTCACTGACTGTTAGAGTATTTCAGAAAAACACAGAAATCCTAGAAAACATAATGCTTCCTGCCAGCAATAAACACTGAAGCTGCATTATTTGCAACTGATATTTCTGATGCCTACTGTCCACTACCAACCTTGCTTTGTAACACCCTGGAATATAACACAGTAATTACAATGGTTCTTGCACATTTTCAATGTAATCAAATAAATATATTTTAATAGTTAAATAGTCAAATTACATAATAAACATCTAAGAAAATCTGAACACATTTCCTCATGGAAGTAAAATTATTAAACTGAGACATATTCATTGATATATATTCTGCCCAAGAACCTTTAAAAAGGGGTGGGTAAGAGAAAATGGTTTCTAAGGAAGCAGCACTGAAATGTCTCACTGATGTTAAAAACAATCATAAAATTGTACCATTTGAGGTAAGTGGGCTTTTTTGGTCTGTATTGACAGTTACTGTTGGGGGCACGCCCCATAGATGGCGCTGCATCTGCTGTGGAGAGCTCCACAGCACACGCCAGCAGTGGTGCTACCGAGTCTACGGCGCCAAGCGCATGAAGCAGCTCCAGGAAGCGCCCGCCCTGAAGATCACGTGACCGCAGGCCTCATACGTGGGTCCGTGCTCAGTGCGTGATCACCGGACTCCACCAATGCCTGCTTGCCATGCAGTCCACGCCCCATGTGATCTCCTCTCTGATTGGCTGGGATACTATATAAAAAGGGACTAGAAAGCTTCCTGAGGGGAGACAACGAGAGGCGGGGGAGACAGCGAGGAGGAGAGGAGGAGAGAGGCGGCAGGTGGGGAGGCAGAGAGAGACTGAGAGGCCGCGAGACGAGGAGGAGGGGAGAAGAGTGAGACCTCGTGAGAGATGGGGGAGGAACCAGAGAATAAACGGGAGCTTCAACGTCGACCCGTGTGTTGCGTCTTCTCTGCTGGCGGGGAATGCGACAAGTGGTGCCGAAACCCGGGAAAACCGTGAGTACCCCCAAAACAGAAACCCCTTTGAATTCCCCTGACGATTTTAGTATAGGTTCACCACAAAGGTAAAGAAAGTATAAGTTCGCCAGACGGCTACCACAAGGGTAAAAAAAGTATAAGTTCGCCAGACAGCGACTACAAAGGGCTGCAGCATAATAACGTTTGCCTAGAGGCAATCACAAAGGTAAAAAAGGTATAAGTTCGCCAGACAGCGACCACAAGGGTAAAAAAAGTATAAGTTCGCCAGACGGCGACCACAAAGGTAAAGGAAAGCTTGCTTTATAGCAACCACAAAGGGATAGCAGCTACACGTTCGCGAGTCACGACTACAAAGGAGAAAAGGAAACCATGGGATCAGAAATTTCTAGACTCCGTATGGAGAGCCCCTGTGGGCGCTTTTAAAAGCTAACGGGACCCCCCTAAAGGCCCAAACTGCTCAGGTATTTCTGAGAGCAATAGAATATCAGACCCCCTGGTTTTTAGATGAGGGGCTCTTAAATGTTCCACAATGGGAGCATTTGGGAAAAGACCTGAGAAAGGCTGATGCTCGGCAGCCCTTATCAACAGGTACTATGGCTATATGGGCTCTGATACGGAGCTGCCTTACCATTAAAAAGGACAAGTTTACAGGTCCCCTAAAGGAATGAAGTTCCATTTTAGAGGAAGTAAAGGAGGAACGGTCTTTGCACTCCTCTCGCTCCTCTGAGATTAGCAGTGAAATGATGAAGAAGAGGAGCTTAGTGGGGAGGAACTAGAGAAGCGGGTGAGGGAACTAAAAATAGGCCCTGCGACCCTCCCCAATATGATTGAGCCTTCAGCGCCGCCTCCTCCTCACGTGAATTCTTGCAGAGGCGCGTGCTCCTGCTGCACCCCCCCCCTTCATGGGCAGACATACAACCAGCTTGTTTCCCTGTCCTCGAGGATGCTCAGAATCAGAGATTCCATCAGCCTCTAGATTTTAAGCTAGTAAAGCAGTTAAAGGAAGCGGTCAGTACATATGGCCCTCAAGCTGCCTTCACTGTGTCTTTACTGGAGTCATTAGCAGGACTTAATCTGAGCCCAGGAGATTGGACAAATACAGCTAGAGCCACTTTGTCCGGGGGTCAATATTTGATGTGGAAGACAGCTTGGCAAGAATATAGCACAGACACCGCCAGGCGCAATGCAGCGGCAGGGCATCCCGACTGGAACGTTGATATG
>PITA01034917.1:0-11050 GCA_004023965.1 Spilogale gracilis
TTCTGGGACTTCATCAAAATAAAAAGCTTCTGTACAGCAAAGGAAACAATCAACAAAACAAAGAGGCAACCCACAGAATGGGAGAAGATATTTGCAAATGACACTACAGGCAAAGGGCTGGTATCCAAGATCTATAAAGAACTACTCAAACTCAACACCCAAAAAGAAGATGAACACATCAAAAAATGGGCAAGAGACAGGAAGAGGCACTTCTCCATAGAAGATATACAAACAGCTAACAGACACATGAAAAAATGTTCATCATCACTAGCTATCAGGGAAATTCAAATCAAAACCACACTTGAGATACCACCTTACACCAGTCAGAATAGCCAAAATTAACAAGTCAGGAAACAACAAGTGTTGGAGAGGCTGCGGAGAAAGGGGAACCCTCTTACACTGTTGGTGGGAATGTAAACTGGTGCAGCCGCTTTGGAAAACAGTGTGGAGATTCCTTAAAAAATTAAAAACAGAGCTACCCTATGACCCTGCAATTGCACTACTTGGCATTTACTCCAAAGATACAGATGTAGTGAAAAGAAGGGCCATATGTACACCAATGTTCATAGCAGCAATGGCCACAATCGCCAAACTGTGGAAAGAGCCAAGGCGCCCTTCAACAGATGAATGGATAAAGAAGATGTGGTACATATATACAATGGAATACTATGCCTCCATCAGAACAGATGAATATCCAACTTTTGTAGCAACATGGACTGGATTGGAAGAGATTATGCTGAGGGAAATAAGCCAAGTAGAGAAAGTCAAGTATCACATGGTTTCACTTACTTGCGGTGCATGAGGGGTAACCTGGAGGACAGTGGGAGAAGGAAAGTAAATGGGAAGTAGGGTAATCCAGGGAGAGAAACGAAACAACAGAGACTTTGGACACAGAAACAAACTGAGGGATTTGGAGGGAGGGGGGTGGGGGGATGGGAGAGCCTGGTGGTGGGTACTGGGGGCACCTAATGTGTGGAGCACTGCGTGTGGGGAATGGGGAATGAATCTTGGAACACTGGGGAAAAAATATTAAGTAACAATAAAAAAAAAAAGTTTAGCCCTTTTCCCAGGGAGCAATCTTCAAGGACTTTTTATACCCTTAATTGTTAGTAGAGTAGCTTTTAGCCATTATAATTAATAATGATAAGTAGACAGATGGATGGATGGATGGATGGATGGATGGATGGATGGATGGATGGGTAGATAGGTAAAAAGAAAGAAAGAAAGAAAGAAAGAAAGAAAGAAAGAAAGAAAGAAAGAAAGAAAGAAAGAAAGAAAGAAGGAAGGAAGGAAGGAAGGAAGGAAGGAAGGAAAGAAAGAAAGAGAGAGAGAGAGAGAGAGAGAATCTAGTTATGTGTGATTTCTGACATACAACTTCAGTATGAGAAATGTTGGTTAAAAATTCTTTTCAAATTCTGAGTCTAATTCCACCACGAATCCACTGTATGTTCAATTTTATTCTCCCTTTCAATGGATATAATTCTTAGACTAAGTAGAAATTTTTTAAACTGTGTGCCTGCGTCCAGTACCTTCATTTTTAATTTTCTTTAAATTTTTTAGTAAAAATTGTTTATACACACTATGGTATCTCTCAGGTTTTAATATAATTGTTCTGTTAGCTTTGTGAAATTAATCAAAAGCTTTACCACTTGTTTATTAAGGAGAGGTTTAAACATAGGAATTAATCATTCATTGAAAGTTGTTAAAAGATTATAAATCCATTTAGCCTAGGGCTTTTCTAGAAGTTAGCTCTTTTTAAATAATTTTTGTAATTTATAATTTATAATTTTTATATTTTCTTTAGTAGTTACAAATGTCCAGGTTTTCTAACTCTAGTTGAAGTCATTTTGATAATATATTTTTCTTGGAAAAATACTCTGTTTTATTCAGATCCTTAGAAAACCTTGCCATGGTATTCTTTAATAATTATTTTAATAATAGCTTATATAATTCTTCTTTTCCTTGAATACACTTGCCCAAAATGCATACCTTTATTGACTGTTTCTTTGAGAGTAGCTATTTAATTTATTGAGCAATTCAATAATTCATCCATTTTATAATTCATTCACCTATTTTCAAATTTCAACATTTTTGAACTTTGACTACATCTTTCAATAGATGCCAAAGACATTTGGCAGTGGCCAAAGAGAGCACTAAGCTAAGGCATCATTATAGTGGCCACATATACATGATCTTAGCCATGCATGGAAGCTATGTTCATCCAAGTGTTACCTTGGATGAGTTGACAGCCCAACATGATTTTAGACATTAGCTTAAAATGAGATTCAAAATATCATATTGTATAGCAGCCTTGATATGAAAATTTTGGGTATGTGAATGATTTTCTGTCTCATATAAGGCCATACAATTAAAGGTAGTCAAATTGATAAATTTCTCAGATAGGGAATAGAACTTCCAAAGCTAGGAAGAGAAGTATGATCAATGTTGGATGATTTTCTGTGATGTTAATTGTCACACGGCTATATGTACTTCAACTAAGGGAGAAAATTATTAGTTTAACCCAGCAGAAAAAAACACGTGAACCCCTTTCAGTGTGCTTCCAAATTAAACTGTCAACTCTAAAGGTGAATAGTGGTTATGTTCAGAAAAACAGGAATAAAAAGCAGTGTGTCAAATAAAAAGCTTCTGTACAGCAATGGAAACAGTCAACAAAACAAAGAGGCAACCCACAGAATGGGAGAAGATATTTGCAAATGACACTACAGACAAAGGGCTGATATCCAAGACCTATAAGGTACTCAAACTCAACACCCAAAAAGAAGATGAACACATCAAAAAATGGGCAAGAGACATGAAGAGGCAGTTCTCCATAGAAGATATACAAATGGCTAATAGACAAATGAAAAAATGTTCAACATCACTAGCTATCAGGGAAATTCAAATCAAAACCACACTGAGATACCACCTTACACCAGTAAGAATGGCCAAAATTGACAAGTCAGGAAACAACAAGTGTTGGAGAGGCTGCAGAGGGGAACCCTCCTACACTGTTGGTGGGAATGCAAGTGGGTGCATTTGGAAAATAGTGTGGAGATTCCTTAAAAAATTAAAAATAGAACTACCCTATGACCCTGCAATTGCACTACTGGGCATTTACCCCAAAGATACAGATGTAATGAAAAGAAGGGCCATATGTACACCAATGTTCATAGCAGCAATGGCCACAATCGCCAAACTGTGGAAAGAGCCAAGGCGCCCTTCAACAGATGAATGGATAAAGAAGATGTGGTGCATATATACAATGGAATACTATGCCTCCATCAGAACAGATGAATATCCAACTTTTGTAGCAACATGGACTGGATTGGAAGAGATTATGCTGAGTGAAATAAGCCAAGTAGAGAAAGTCAAGTATCACATGGTTTCACTTACTTGTGGTGCATAAGGGGTAATATAGAGGACAGTAGCAGAAGGAAAGTAAATGGGAAGTAGGGTAATTCAGGGAGAGAAACAGAACACAGAAACAAACTGAGGGACTTGGAGGGAGGGGGTGAGGAATGGGAGAGCCTGGTGGTGGGTACTGAGGGCACCTATTGCATGGAGCACTGGGTGTGGGGCATGGGCAATGAATCCTGGAATACTGAAAAAATAAAATATTTAAAGTTAAAAAAAAAAGCAGTGTGTCACCAAAATGTTAGACAAAAGTGATGACTGCAAGAAGAGATGCAGGAGGGATCTCAGACTTAGAGTACAAAGAAGTCTCAAACTAAAACTGGTTGTAATATGGAAAAAGAAGTTAATATATAGTTGTATTGGTAAATATGTACTCTATATTTATGCATAGATGACATGATTGTATATGTAGAAAATCCTAAAAAAATCAACCAAACATTACAGATAAAGGGCTGATATCCAAAATCTATAAAGAACTTCTCAAACTCAACCTCCAAAAAACAAATAATTCAGTCAAGAAATGGACAGAAGACATGAAGAGACACTTCTCCAAAGAAGACATACATATGGCTAACAGACATATGAAAAATGTTCAACATCACTAGCCACCAGGGAAATACAAACCAAAACCACAATGAGATACCACCTTATACAATTTAGAACAGCAAAAATTAACAAGACAGGAAACAACAAATGTTGGCAAAATGTGGAGAAAGAGGAATCCTCCTACACTGTTGTTGAGAATGCAAACTGGTACAGCCACTCTGGAAAACAGTATGGAGGATTCTCAAGACGTTAAAAATAGAGCTACCCTACGACCCAGCAATTGTGCTATTGGGTATTTACCCTAAAGATACATATGTAGTGAAAAGAAGAGGCACCCGAACGTTCATAGCAGAAATGTCCACAATAGCCAAACTGTGAAAAGAGCCAAGATGTCCTTCAACAGATGACTGGATAAAGAAGATATGGTCCATATATACATTGGAATATTACTCTGTCATCAGAAAGGATGAACACCCAACTTCTGTATCAACATGGATGGAACTGGAGGGGATTATGCTAGGTAAAATTAGTCAAGCAGAGAAAGACAATTATAATATGGTTTCACTCATATGTGGAACATAAGGAATAGTGCAGAAGACCATAGGGAAAGGGAGGAAAAACTGAATGGAAAGGAATCAGAGAGGGAGACAAACTATGAGCGACCTTGGACTCGGTAAACAAACTGAGGGTTACAGAGGGGGAGTGTGGGAAGATGGCATAGCGGGTGATGGGTATTAAGGAAGGTACATGTTGTGATGAGCACTGGGTATTATACACAATTAATGAATCATTGAACACTACACCAAAAACTAATGATGTACTATATATTGGCTAATAGAACATAATAAAAAATCTACCAAAAAATTACTAGAACTAAGAAGTGAATTGAAAAAGGTCAAAATATACTACATAATGGGGCACCTGGGTGGCTCAGTTGTTAAGCGTCTGCCTTCAACTCAGGTCATGATCCCAGAGTCCTGGGATTGATCCCAGAACCCTACATGCGGCTTCCTGCTTGGCAGGAAGTCTGTTTCTCCCTCTCTCACTCTCCCTTCCTGTGTTCCCTCTCTAGCTGTGTTTCTCTCTGTCAAACAAATAAGTAAAATCTTTTTTTAAAATACAGTTAAAAATATACAACATAAATATATAGAGATTTATTTCATTTCTGTTTACATTTTAAAAAACAAGTTACTGGACCCTGGGTGGCTCAGTGGGTTAAAGCCTCTGCCTTCAGCTCAGGTCATGATCTCAGGGTCCTGGGATCAAGGCCAGAATTGGGCTCTCTGCTCGGCAGGGAGCCTGCTTCCTCCTCTCTCTGTCTGCTTCTCTGCCTACTTGTGATCTCTCTCTCTCTATCAAATAAATAAATAAAATCTTTAAAAAAAAAAAACAAGTTACAAACTAAATAAGCAAAATCAATTATGTTTCTATATAGCAGCGATTGGAAATGAAATTTAAACAATATCCTTTACAGTGGTATCAAAAACATATAATGTTAGCAAAAGATGTACAAGACCTTTACACTGACTATTAAAATACATACCTTGGAGAAATTAAAAAAGAGCTAAAAGTATGCAAAGATAAATCATATTAATATAAAGATGCCAATTCTCTCCAAATTGATAACTTGGTTTAATCCAATTCCAATAATAATCTGATGGCTTTTTTTTTCATTGACAAGCAAATTCTAAAGTTTGTATGGAATTGCAACAAATCAAGAATAATCAAAATGATCTTGAAATGAGAGAACAAAGTCAAAGAAATTATAATATATACAATGAGATTATTATCAAGTAATTTATCCATTATAAATCTCCTTTAATAATCATTTTTGACATCTGTATTCAGTTTTATAGATTTACAGTAGTTGCTTTTGAGCAGTGATTTTTAAACTTTTTTCCATAGAGTCCTAACATATTGAGGCGGTAACTCACAGGTTGCCTATGGATAGGTTTCTTGGTTCTTTATATACTCTTTAACCAGAGAATGGCAACTGTAGCTGTTTTATATTTGGGATTTTCAAGGTAGATTTTCTCTAGCTAAAGAATTTAATGAATGAAAATTATTTGATGAACACTAATTGGACATATCCCTATTTTAACTGGTTTCAGACCAAAGGACAATCCTTTTCTAGCCTAAGTTCTCCATTTTTAGGCTTTTCCAAGTAATTGTTTTCAAGAAGAGTACATGTTTCTGAGTCCTTGCCTATCTTGAGATGTCTTTTTGTGATTTCATAAGTTAAAAATAATTAGGCTGGGTATAAAATCAATAACTTACACACTTTCGTTCTCAAATCTCTGTGTAAATACTCTATTTTCTTCTAAATTTAGGCTTTCACAATAAAAACCAAAGAACAGCCAGATTTTTTTTAGGTATTGGTTTCTTTGCTTAGATGTTTGTGAAAGTTTTTTCTTAACTTTATGAACTAAAACTCTTGCCAGGATATATTCTACGTGTGCCTTTATGAACTGACTTGTCGGGAACACAGTAACTTTTTTCAATATGGGTCTTACTTCCTCTCATGAATTTTTCCTGTTATATCTTTGGGGGAAGGATAAGATTATTTGTTTGTTTTTAATTCCTGTATAGTTAACATACAGTGTGATATTAGTTTCATGTGGGCAAAATAGTAATTCAACACTTCCATACATCACCTGGTGCTCATCACAAGTACACTCCTTAATCCCCATTACCTATTTAACCCATTCCCCTACCCATCTTCCCTCCGGTAACCATCAGTTTGTTCACTATAGTTAAGACTCTGTTTCTTCATTTCTCTCCCTCCCTGTCTTTCTCTCTCTTGCCCTCTCTCCCTTTTTCTGTTGTATCTTTTTTTTTAATATTTTATTTATTTATTTGACAGAGAAACACAGCCAGAGAGGGAAACAAGCAGGGGGAGAGAGAGAGGGAGAAGCAGGCTTCCTTTGGAGCTTGATCCTGGGACTCTGGGATCATGATCTGAGCTGAAGGCAGACGTTTAACAACTGAGCCACCCAGGCACCCCTTTCTGTTGTATCTTTAATTGTTGTTCTTTTCCATTAGTTTAAGTGTCTTCTTCAAGAATACCAATTATCTATGTATTTATTTTTCACTCTTTAACATCTACTTGTTTTGTGTTCTATGAAGGAAGCCAAAACACTTCCCTGAAATCTTCCAGTTTCTGGACCCTCCAGTAAATCACTTCAGAGATGTGCTCTTCCTTTAGGTCTTCCATATATTCTTTCTTCTCTTGTAGTAAAGTCTTTTTCACACACTTGACATGGTTTTTACCTCTTCCTTATTTATATTTGAACAAGTTAAAATATACTTATATTTGGTGTTTATCAAAATATAGAGAAGTTAAAAACCCTTGGCTCCACTCCATTTACTAGATGTGCACAGCATCTGGCCTAATCCCTAGCCTAAACCCATCATGGCTTCCTCAAAAATTAATTCCCAGCATTCGCTGTTATTGGGGTTTTGTTCATGGTGGTTTGTTTTTGTTTTTTTGTGTGTGTGACTCAACCTAAACCTAAAGAGGTTTACCTTTCAGAAATTTTCCCCTGAAAATGCAACATACCTCCACCAAAGCTGACCTCATTTTCTGAGGATCCAATATGTTTTCTAAGAATTTTAATTTTTGGAATATAGAATGATGCAAAAATACTCTCAGCCTCACAAAACACACCTGAGTAAAAGATCACCTGCTAGGTTGTGTTGATAATGAAGAAGACAGTGAGGGTAACACAGTACCTTCACCACAACCACCCACCCTCAATTCAAAAGGTTTTTTGTGTCATGAAGTAAAGCCAACTCAATGTGCCATAAAGAGACTGGGGTAGGTTTGTCTCAATATTTCTTTATAATTAGTAGAGAATCTTCCCCCAATTTTAAGACAATCCTGCTCATCGTTTTTATTTTTGTATTTAAATTATTATATTTTTTGTCTTTACAGGCATTTTAGTAGGAAATTTTAGGAAAGACTTCCCCAGGGACTTCTAGCCAGTCTCCATTTTTACCTGGAATTCCTATAGCTAATTAATGAATAATTAAAACATGTCTGGGGGTAATATTCAGCAACTAAAATCAATGCTAGAGATTGTTCATTAAAGATATGAAACCTGGGTATCTCAGTATGAAAAGAGGAAAATATTATTTTTCAGGAGCGAAATAAAATTCCTAATAACTGACTAAATTAACTAATTAAGAATCCTTGCAGAAATGATGACAAAGAATGGTATTCCCAAAATAAAAAGCTTAGGCTGAGAGCTCAAGTTGCTCTCCACCCATGCAGAATTAAGAGTACCATTCTGCAGATTTGGGATTAATGTCACCACATCGAGTCCTAACTATAATGCAGGCAATAATGTTTCGTAAAAAAGAACACCATGTGGCGGCCTTGCTAATCTTCTGGATGAGAATCAGTTGGAAGTTTGGCAACACATATTGACATGCCTTGGACTAAAAGGAGTCCTTAACATGACACTGCAGTTTTTAGGTCTATTCAGAGATAAGAGCTATATGGTCAAATATAATGTGGAATATGGGCAACAGTAAAACAATTGAATACTAAGGACTTAAGTCAAATGAATTTTTTTAAATTGAAGATAGTTCAAACAAAAACCTACAGGTAATTGGAGACCACAGTTAGTAGTTGATATCTATTTGAGTGGGATGGGAGAACAGTGCTGCTAGATGAGGGTCCACTTAAGGTTGAATCTTACCATCTTTTTTTAAAAGAATTTAGGTTAAGTTCTTACATTTTAACAAAAGAACTTTAAGAAAGGAATGGGTAGATGGCTCATTCTGGAAGTTAAAACTATCTCCACCAAGAATAAAATGTTCCTCCATGAGAAATATGAGCTCTCTATGGTTGGTGCCCTAAATAAAGGAGGCCCAATCACCTTTCTGAGGTTAACGTTAATATCCCCAACCTTCCAAGCACTGAACAGCTCCAAGTTCTTCACTAGCCAAATGAGCAGAATTTAAGAAAGTGCTCGCCTTTACTATGCCAAAGAAAAAACTGTGCCTCCTTAAACCTAATTTCCCAAGTAAGAAGTACCATAAAGCAAGGCAGTAACAGGGATACAGAAAGGAGATAGAAACTGAGCAGCTGAGACTGGGATAGGATCAAGAGGTGGGCAAAATATTTTTAAAAGCAGAGCCTCAGTACTCTGGCAACACATAACAGGGAAACATCTTGTTTGAACTAGTCTGTCCTGTCCTCCCAATAGGAGGGGCCCTGCTAATCCTTGGATAAATTTATTTTAGAGCTGAAAGAGAATTTAGAGATTATCTAGTCCCCCCCCCCTCACTTGAGGACACTTAGGCCCCGAGGCATTAAAAGACTTGCTGGGCTCATGTGGTAAATATGTTGCAGAAATGGCATTATAACCCCAAACCCCCTAGGTTCATTGTGACGTTCCTCCCATTCCACAACCCCACCAACCTCCTTAGAGCCCTTTTTGTGGGAATTCTAAGGGAAGCAGTATATTACAGTGGAAAGAGAAGTAGATCAACTATAAGTTCTGAGTTTTAGTCTTCGGTCTCCTAGTCTGAATGACAGAACCCTAGAAGTCAAGACTTCATGTAGCTCATTTTGACACCCAAAGCAAGAAACCCCTAGGTAATACCCATGAACAACCGAGTGGAAAGCCAGGTTCCTGTGATCACTTCTTCAAGGGCACATATTTCACTACCTTGGTGAGAGCTGATATGACTCGATGACTTTCTCTAAAATTTCTCTTCTGATCTCCAAGAAGGGGCTTTCATCTCTTCTACATGATAACACTGCTCATTTAGCTCAACAAACATTCACTCAAAGGCCATACTTGCCAGATTTTGGAGCTATAAACTTAACATTAAGGAATGCATAAGCTAGCCAGGGAGATGATCGTTAATCACTATTAAATATGATAATGCATGCCTACTAGTGCCAGGCACACGGAAACACTCAATAAATACTAGAAATTATTCTTATTAACTATTATATAGCTCTTCCATTGTCTTGTGTTCAGACTGAGTCTCCACTTTCTTCAAGCAGGCAGCATAGAATGTGCCCTGTAGGTCAGGGATCATGAGGGGTTTTTTTCTGGGAAGCGCCAGATGGTAAATATTATAGGTTTTGTAAGCCATATATCACTGTCACAACTACTCAACTCTGCATTGCTAAGACAAAAGGTGCCAAAGAAAATATGTAAATGAATGGGTATGGCTGTGCTCCAAAAAATTTTGGTCCATAAAAACAGAGGGCTGGCTGGATTTGACCTCCAGACCATAGTTTGCTAACTTCTGCATTAGATACTTTGCTATCATCACCACCTGCCTTTGTTTGTCAATGTTCCTTTCAAAATGTGTCACTGAAAGCTAAACTCTGCTCTAAAGAGGGCAGAACCAGTATAAAGTACAATACGGTTATTAAATATCATGAATAGGATGCCAAAAGTCAATTGCTATGGCTCAAGGTGGTAACATTTTTCAGTAAGAAGAGTAGTTACACTAATTTATTTCTAGTTTGCAATATGGTTTCAGAATTAATTAATTTTACTTGCTGCATCTCTCATTGGCGTATAGTAGTTTTAAGGTCAACTAGAAATCCTGATTCTAAACAGTGAGGATGAGATGCCTTAGTAAAATAAGGGGAGTAAGTAGTGAAAGTTGTCACTCTGAACAATGAGGAAACCTCCAACACCTTTTCCTAATTAGTCGCAAAATTCTAAGAGGGAGATTTAAATCTCCTATTCACCACCAGGGCAAGGGATTAAAGGATTCTTTTCTAGGGAAACAGGCCTAGAAAAAAGATCATTTGAGAATCCCCAACTAATGAGCTACATTTTCTCTGGATAGACAGTGAAATCCATTCCAGCAATTGTCAAGCTTTGCACATGAATATATAGTTTTGGATCAGCTTGTTAGTGCCTCACTTGAAAATATGAACAGATAACCAAGGATCACCAGATACTTCAGGAAAACTACCAATTAATGCGACAGAGACCAATATAAACATGGAAGAAGGAGAAGGAGAAGAAGGGGGAAAAGGAGGAGGGGAGGAGGAGGAAAAGGGGGGGAGGGGAGGAGGAAAGGAGGAGGAGGAGTAGAAGGAGGAAAAGGA
>PITA01034918.1:0-11045 GCA_004023965.1 Spilogale gracilis
TCCCCCTGGTTCCCATGTGGGGTCCGGGCTTAGACAGCCACTCAGCCGGGAAAGGGCGTGACCACAGTCTGTCCCAGCCCAGGGCTCCGCCTTGTGGACCTGCTGGCCAGGAGCCCAGACCCGGCCCCCAGGGCCCTCACCTCGGCCACAGGGGCGGGGCCACACTTCCTGGGCTCCTGCCTCAGTTTCCTGGGGCTGCGGAACAAGACAGTGTAAGCCCTTAAAGAATAAAGTCTCTTTATCCCATGGTTCTGCAGGCTGAGAGGACAAAAACAAGGTTTTGGCCAATTTGGTTTCGATGAGAAAGCTGGAGCATAGTGCTATGGGGACCCAAGGCATTTGCATCCCAACAAGCCAGAGGGACCAGGGAGCAGTGTCACTGTGGCTCACTCAGTGGAACTTGTGTGGACTGTATCCAGGCCTCACCCCTCCCAGGCTATGGGCCAGAGGCTGCCCTCCATCCCTCCCCATGGGGACCTCTCCACGGGGCCCCCAAACCATGAGCTTCATCAGAACAACCATAAAACAGGGTCACAGCAAGACGGGGTCACACTCCTGTCGGCCTTGCTGTCCCCAAGGGCCGTCCATCACGTTAGCGGCACTCTGCTCCTGAGAGGCGAGTCCCTGGGGCGGCCCCCACCCCAGGGGCAGAGCTCGCACGGCCTGTGGGCACGAGGGGTCTCTGCGGCCCCGTGAGAAGCCGCCTCCTGCAGAAATGCACTCGGTGTGACCCCAACATGTGCTCGTGCTACAGACCCGAGACCTCCTGACCTCCATCCTCTCACTGTCAGGGCTCAGGGCACTGCCGGTGAGCAAGGTCACGGGACCTGTTCTAGGGGACGCTCCCCTGGGGCCCGAGGGATTCCAGCCTCGCCCCAAGTTCCTGGCACTCTCCTGCCTTCCCAGAGTCAAGGGGGCCCAGGGGACGGATTTCATGCAGACGGGTTCTAGGCTTTCTCCTCTATTCCTAATGAAAACCACTCATGTTTCCTGTGTCCTCTGCCCCAGGCGTCTGCAGCGCTGGGACCCAGAGTCCTGGAGCCCGAGCGTCCGGAGAGGAGGATGCTGGAAACTCTGTTCCTCTGAAGGGGATTCAAGGGGCTTCCGTGTTGTTTCGTGTGGACAGAAATCCAGAATTACCTCCAGGAGACGAGCTGGAGGATATTACTTGGTGCATTATAAATGGATCAGTGTGCACAGCCATACTCCGAGTCAGTCCGGGGACAGATGTTCCAGAATGGGTCAACTTTCAGGACAAGTTCGAGAAGAGGGTCCGTGTGCCCAACAAAACGACCCTACAGATCGACAACCTGACCCTTGAGGACAGCGGGCGGTACATAGCTCGAATATGCTACACTAAAGGAACAGAACGCGACCAGGAATTCCACCTGACAGTCTACGGTACGTGGCGGCCCCTCCCCCAGTCCCAAGCTGACCCCCTCCCTCGGTCCCTGGGAGGGTCCAGGTGCCCCGCTTGAGGGTTCCTTCCAGACCCCGGCCTTCACACCCCATCTTCTCCCCTGAAATTAGAGGCCGTGTGGTCACCACAAGTGCAGGCCGAGCCGAGACTCACACCAGGGAGGAGTCACGTCTCTGCTTCAGGGGGAACACGGAACGGGGGGAGATGGGGATTTTGCCACAACACTCATTGTCCCCACAGGACTCAGGGTCCTTAGTGAGACTCTCACTGCCTAGTGCTGCTGTCACAGGGGACTGTCCCTCAGGGGCTGAGCACACCCCCACCTGGGGGTCCTCCTGGGCTGTAGGGCAGGAGTCAGACCCCAGGGCCTCTGCCAGGAGGTCCAGGGGTCGGCAGGGCTGTGCTGCTCTGTGGGGGCTCCAGGGAGAATCCACCTCTGTTCCCGCCTGCATCCCCTGACTCGTGGCCCTTCCTCCCCCTTCACGGCCAGCACTGGTGGGATGAGTCCCTCTGGCACCACGTCCCCCCCACCTCCTCCCCTGCTTCCTCCCACTTGTGAGGACTCTATGATCACACGGGGCTTGTCAGGGAATCCAGACCATCTCTAGCTTATGGTCAGTGGGTTCCCAGCCTCAGTTCCCATTGTCATGGAACCTAAAACACCTACAGGTCTGAGGGTCAGCACATGGCCATGGTTGAGGGACTCTCGTCACCCAGCAGGATTGGGATTCCCCGTGTGGTTCTCCCCGCCCCGACCCCTCGTCCTTCTCAGCTCCAGCCCAGTCAGTTCACTCACAGCCTCCACGGAGCAGCTCTGACCCCCCACAGATGGGGGAGAATTCACAGGGTGACCCTTCCGGAGACCCTCAGTCGCACCTCTCTCTCCCTGCACCCCCTCTCTGCGCAGGGAGACGTCCTGCTCCCACAGAGAGTGGCCTTTGCAGCCTCAGGACCCGGAGATCCCCAAGACTGACAGTCCGTTCCTTATCTTCCTATGTGATCCCAAGTTCAGTGCCTGTTCCAACAACAGTTGGGGGGCCATTCCTAGGAACCACCACTGTTTCCTCCTTTTTGTTCTCTCCTGGTGGAGCCAGGGGCTGGTCTCTGGGCTCCCCGAGCTGACCAGTGGCGGTCTGCACCACGGGATGGGTGGTCCCGGGAATCATCCGAGGGAGAGAAGCAGGGCTGGGGTCTGGACAAGGACATATCCTTCTGTTCCAGACTTCTTCTAGGGGATATCCCGCCGTCTTCAAATAAACAGGGTTTGGGTAGGTGGGGTCCGCACTATTCTCTCAGGGGAGATTTGTTCAGTCTAGTAAAGTGACATAAAGCCAAGCTCAGCGTCTCCCTTCCTTATTGGCACTTGCTGCACATTTTAGCCACTTCTCCGTTATCTGTAAACTGCAGACACCACCCATCGGAGGAGAAAGCCAAGCTCAGGGAGAATTGCAGGATAAAGTAGGCACTGTGATGTTCTCTACTCACGTGAGGCTCTGTCCTCTTGTCCCTCCTGCCCCAGAGCCCGTGCCCCCTCCCCAGATCCAGGCCACCATACTGTCCCTCACACCAAGCTGGTACAACGTCGCCGTAGAGTGTAACACGACAGGAACCAGCGAGGACCTGACCGTGTCCTGGGAGAGCGAGGGCCTCCCCACGGAGTCGGGGCAGAGACCAGGCCCAGGACCGGCCCCCAACCCCTGGACCCTGGCTGTGAACCTGCCCCTGAGCCAGCCCAGCCCCCGCCTCACCTGTGTGCTCAGCAACCAGGCGGACCGGAAAACTGCCACCCTGGACCTTGGGGGCGTCTGTGGCCACGGTGAGTGACCTGCCAGAGGGGAGGGGCTGTCCTGGAGCTCAGGAGCCCTGGGGGAGGGGCACGGCTTCTGTCCCCCACCCTTCCTTCACCCCCTGTCACCTGGTCCCCCATCCAGGACTCAGGCAGGCACATCCAATCTGCCTCTGCCCTTCAGTGACCCTCCTGTGCTGCTCTCCACCCCTCACCCCTGTGGTCCAGGCAGCACCCAGCAGGGACCTCCCCCTCCCTCATCCCTCATCCCGAGTGTGTCTAGGGAGGTTTCAGGAGAAGCGAATTGGGGGGTGTCTGTGACCCGTGCCATCTGAGGGGTCTCGGCCAGAGACTCCCTGCGGGATTCAGGGTTCCGGGGCTCCTCTGCCCGTTCTGGTCTCAGGGACACACTCACACCCCCCTGCTGGCCTGCGTTCCCGATGTCCTGCTGTCCTCAGCTCCCAGCCTCTGCTCAGGCCCCTCCCTCTGCCCTCAGCCCTCCCAAGTCCGGGTCCTCCACTCGCCCGCTTATTCCCATCCAGGGACCCCTCCCCTGCAGCTGATCCGGGGGCCTGTGACCTGGGCAGTCCCACAGGGCCGCGCGCTGGGTGCCGTCCCAGCATGAAGAGAGTTTGCACAGGGGCTGCTCAGCCTGGATGCCACAGGGCCCTGCGGGAGCTGCCGCTGTCCTGCCCTCATGCCTCCTCTCCTCTAAGGTGCAGTCAGTGGCCCCACACTGGGAGCCGGTGCTCTGGTCCTGGACTAGTCTCCTCTGCAGCCTGAACTCTGGAGGGCAGGGGCCATGTGTGCTTCTGCTCTGAATGCCTGTCCCCACCTCGGCCTCGGGCCCTTTGCTCTCAGTCAGTGTGTCCCTGAATGAATGAATGAATGAATGAATGAATGAATGAATAACCTGGATCCCCGATAGCCCCCTGCCCTCCACCCCTCCTCCACCAGCTGCTGGGGATCCGTGTCCCTGATCCCAGAGGAAGCTCATGGTTCAGTGACTCAGTCGCCCTTTTGAGAGAGGCTCCTGCCTCCCTCTCATCCTGCTACCTCCTCCCCCTGCCTGGTCCCTCTCCTGCCTGCCCCAGTGGGGTGCCAGCAGCTCCCAGGGCTGGGGCGTTGTCACAGCCATTCCTGGTCATGGCTCCTCTTCCTGGAATGTCACATCCACCCTGAATATCTGCCATCTCCTACTCCTCCTTCAAAACCAGGTTTCCCCACCACCTCCTCCAGGAAGCCCTCCCTGAAGACCTGGGTACAAGTTCTAAGCTCTCGGGCCCTGTGAAGGCTCCCGCTGCTGCCTCTGGCATGTTCTCAGCCCTCCCCCCCCCAAAATGGCTCCTCAAGGGCGGGCACCAGGACCTGCTCCCCTCAGCACCCTGGCCCCAGGCAGGAGCTCGGGACTGGCTGAGTGAGCGCACCTGCCGTGCTCCTCCCTCTTGAGCTTCTGACCAGGTCCCTTCAGAGTCTCCATGTGCCTGGCAGTGGGCGTCTTCAGTTCTCTGTCGCCTTAACCTTCTCTCTCTCTCTGTGTGATGGAAGCAGATCCATCCGGACAGACCAGAGCCGCCCACTTGCCTGGGATCCTGGTGCCTGTTGGGGTCATGCTGCTGATCCTCGGAGCTGCTCTGCTCCTTTGGAAGAGACGCAGGCAGAAGCAGTTGGAGCCTGGGAGAGGCAGGTGGCCCTTCTCCTTCCCGTGTCCAGCACCTCCCTCCCCCGCTGGACTCTGGGCTCCTTTTCTCCTGCCTTTTGCTGCTCAGGGAATGTCCCTGCAGGAGGCTGCATGTGTGGCCATGGCCCTGGGGGTCATGGAGGGGGGAGGGTGCGGGTTTCCAGGCTGAGACTCAGGCTCCGTCTTGTATGACTCAGGGGCAGGATCCCAGGAGGAGCACAGAGACACAGATGGTGGCCTCCACTATGCTGAGCTGAGCCAGCAGGGGTCTGGAGGCCCCAGGGACAAGGTGAGGCTGGGGGAGGGGACAGCCTGGTTCCCCAAGTCTCTCTGGGCCTGGGGGAGTGCCCATCCATCCCAGTCATCTGAGGGTTCTGGCCTGGATGCCTCCGTAACCCTTTCCAGACAACACAGTATTAACTAAGACAGTTCTCCTGGGTCCATGCAGTGCTGGGCGCTGGGGGAGGTCACCTCAGCAGCACAGGGTCTGTGGGTCCCCCTGGAGCCTCTGTGTCCCTGCTGCTCCTGGAACCCTCTGTCTGCATTCCAGGGTAGGGGTGCATCCCATCCAGAAGAGGAGAACTCGCTCACTACTGTCTACAGTGAGGTCCTCAGGCCAGGCCAGACCATGACCGAGATTTAATGGGAAGAACCAGGAGCATCCTGCCCCGGGGACACCTGTCCTTGAGCATGACCCCGCAGCTCCGGTCCTGCCTCTTGCACCTCTGACGGCTCTGAGCAGGGACTGGGTGGATCCACCATCAGTAATTTCTCCGCTAAATCGTTGTGCACGAGTTCACCGTGACACGCACACAGTGGTAGATCGGGGGAAACTGAGTGAATAAACTGGCCCGAACCTGTCCCAGGACCACTCAGCCTGTGCTATGTGAGAACCTTCGACAGCCCCTGCTCTCCCCCTCGTTTGTACCACCTCAAACTGCCTTTCAGACCCTCAGCTCTGGGACAGACCATGGAGAATCCACAACATCCCCCTGGACCCGTCTTGAGCACCCAGCTGCCAGTCCTGTGCTGAGGGGTGTTCAGAGACGATGTGAACTCGTGGTCGTCCCCGCTTGCTGAGGGCCGGCTCTGTGACCCGGTGTGCAGGTGGGAGACGTGGGAGCAGTTCGCCTGAGCCCTTGGAAAATAGTGTAAGGTCCCCCGTGGGTTAGGGACACACTTTCTCTCCTTCCATGTTCTACCACCATCCCCCCCGGTGACAAAGCAGCCTGCCCTTGGCCGAATTAGGAATTGAAGCAACACAACGAGGGTCTCAAGTGCCCCTTCGTCTCCGTCTCACAGCTGAGCCTGGAGCTCCCCTGGAAGCCGGTGATCCCTTCGGATCAGAGGAAAGAAGAGACCTCCTCATCCCGAAACCTCAGTGTCTGCGCA
Organism: Spilogale gracilis; assembly: GCA_004023965.1. Classification (NCBI taxonomy): domain Eukaryota; kingdom Metazoa; phylum Chordata; class Mammalia; order Carnivora; family Mephitidae; genus Spilogale; species Spilogale gracilis. The sequence goes on from PITA01034918.1 coordinate 6,280, forward strand.
GGAGCTCACGCACACTCCTGGGCACACACACACGCTGTCACACACACGTCACACACACACACACGTGAGCTCGCGCACTCACACACCCATGCATACACATTCACACGCATGCACGCCCACACACACACACGCACACCAGCCTCCGGCCATGCTGCCCGGTGTCGTCAGAACCTGGGCCTCCCTGCAAACACGCACATCACAATAGAAGGAGGACTCCTGGCGTCTGAGAACATCGTCCGCATCCAGGGAGCTGGCAGAGCAGGGCTGCGTCTCTGATCCTGCTCTCCTCCCCGTGTCCAAGCTCAGCTCCATTCCCTCCAGGGTCCCGACAGCTCACCCTTGCTGGTGGGCGGGGAGCGGGGAAACCATCCCCCGGCGCTGGGGTGCAGGAACTCCAGCAGGTGGGGAAGCTGTCATTAGCCACACGCACACGGTCGGTGACAGATGACTGACATGATTCGTGACATGATTCCTATCCTCAGTGTGGACCAGACAGTGAGGGGTGAGGACTGGAGGTGAGGGCACGAGGCCACGGTGCCCCCACAGAGGTCACGGGCTCCCTGGCCCCCGCGCCCCGTCCCTCCCTCTCACCCATCCGTGGACCTGTACCGGATGGCTCTCCGTGTCTGCAGACCACTCAGGAGCCGCAGCGGGCTCCCCACGACCCGGAGCACAGACTTCTAAATCTATGTTAGGGCCCCCCCTGCCCTGACAGCACCCCCAGGCCTCTGAGCCTTAGGCCTGAGCAGCTGTGTGCAGGACGGATGTACCCCGCGGCAGCCCTGTGGGGGAGGCTCCTTCTTCCCTTCACCCGGTCCCCTCCGAGGAAGGGGAAGGACGAGGCCCGGCTTTTCCTGGGTGCCTTGCCCGGCTGCCCCCGCTGGCCCACGGCTTCCTAGCCGCCAAGGCTCAGCCAGGCCTGGCTCTGCCCGCAGCTGCTGGGAGCTGGACCAGACTGGCTTGGGACGAGCCGCCTGGGAGGACACCACGAACATTCAGTGCTAGACGATGCATATCATGCGTTTTAAACCGGAGCTGATCTGTCCTGGATATTTAAAGGACTTTTTCCTTTTCCTTTTTTAATTTGAGCAAAGAGGCTTTAAAATCCCATGTCAGACGTGGATCCTGATACATGGGACCGGGAGATGAAAGGGACAGGCCACTAGGAGCCTTGAGAAGCTACACCTGCTGCCGGATGTCTGACAACGGGGATCCGCATTTCCAGGGGCTCGCTGCCGCCTGGAGCCCAATTCCCGGCTGGAACTCACGATCCTGAGATCAGGACCTGACCTCAGATCAAGGGTCAGACGCTCAGGTGCCCGACTGTCTGTTCCTTGAGTTGTACAGCTCAGATTGTACTGATTCTGCGTGTTTCAAGTTTTCTGAGGCCTCACGCCCACTGTGGGGCTATTCACAGTCCTCAGATTCTTGCTTTTTCGTTTTGCCCAAGGCCTTGGGTTGTAATCATTGGGAGAAATAGGCTGTAATAAGCTCACTGTACTTAACTGGCCCCAAACTTTTAAGTTTATTCTCTGGGAATCACAGAATTCATTTGTTCCAGAAATCTGGAAAAGTCAGAAAAGGTTAGGGAAGTTTATAGAGAAATTATTTGTAATTGCGCTATCTACTAATAAACCATTTAACTTCCCCTCTAGTTGTTCCCTCTGCATATTTTAACCTGATGAACACCATGACAGGATCTTTCCTTTACCTAATATTTCTGTTAAACTATATCTGTATCATCTTATGTTTATATATTTCTGTCATTCTGACCATCTAGCATACACATTTTGCCTGAAATTTTTTCTGAACCCTTGATCTTACAATTCATATCAGACGAAATTAATGTCTTTTTATCTGTCTGAAATATTACTTAGCTTTTTAAGTCTGAACCAGTGTGTTTGTATATAATTATCTTCCCCCCAAAGAGCCCACACTCAGTGCGTGGATGAGCTACTGGGACCATGTAGGGTTCAGGGAAAGGAGCCCGGGGCCCAGGAGCTGCCCCGTGGGGAGAGTGAGAAGGGGCGGAGGGCAGGTGGGAGAACTCAGCCCAGCGCGGATGCTGTCACTCACCGTGTCCACACACGGGCACCCGATTCACCCCCATCAGCGAGTCTCAGTGGGATCCCCGGGGCGTCAGCTGTGAGAGACGCTCCTTAACTAGGGGGCGGGGGCCACGGTCAGAGAAATATGGAAATGCGACAGACCAGATCCCTCCTGAGGCATTCACAGCCCTGCTCCGGGGGAGAGTCAGTTTAATGTTTAATCTGAGATTCACATGTATGAACAGGGGACTCAGGTTCCTTCTTCCTTCCTAGAACAAAGGCTGTATGGAGCTCCTGCTAGGTTAGCATGGGAACCATCGCCTACTCTGGGAGACGTCCACTCAGAAGAGGAAGCTGAGTCCTGAGCCCAGCACCCAGCACTGCGAGGTCCCCGCCAGCCTGAGAGGGTCCTCGGTCTGGGCCTGATGGGCAGGGGGGAGGCAGGCGCTCTCTGGGTAGGTCAGGGGAGGGGAGAGCAGGCAGCCTTCTCCAGCAGGACCTCTGGGACCCGGGCGGTGGGAGGCCGAGGGGCGGAGATCAGCAGGCAGGGTCTCCGAGCTCGGACTGGGTCTGGGACACCTTCTTGGGACGAGTCCAGACAGAGCCCGAGGCCCGTCGTCTCTGGGGATGCCCGGGGGCGGAATCCCAGGTTGCTTCAGGTGCGTTGAGTTCTCGCATCGGAGCTTGGTGACGGAGGAGAGTTGTCCCGGTTCCCCCCCAACGCTTCTGGAAGCACAGTCGTCCCCCCACCCAGCAACGTGCCTTCTGCACCCACTCCCTAAGGGCCCGCGTGACGCCTGAGGACACAAGGTGGGACGTCTGCCCTTAGCCCCAGGGGCCTGGACTTCCTACGGAGACCCCAGACTGCCCCTCAGCCTGTCTGGGACCCACAGTCTGGGAGGGGGGACGTGTGGGTCCTGCGAGTGTTGTCCACGGTCATGACGCTCACGGGCCTGGGACATGGGTCGGCCCCCCGTCCTGGCTTCCCGGTGGCCAACGCCCAGGGCAGTGTGGCCTGGCTCTGCCTCCCCATGTGGCTGTCCCTGCTTCTCCCCTCCCCCTCTGTGCTTGTTCTCAGTGGGTTGTGGACGGGGTCCTGGCTGCTGCAGGAACCTGCTGGGCTGCTGTCCCCCAGGTCTGCAGGCGCCTGTCCTCAGAGGCCATCATCGTAGGGCTGGTCATGTGACCCCATCCCCCACTCACCATCCCCCACTCTGGCCTGAATCAGAGAGCTGGAGGGGGCCCTGAGGGACTAGGCTCTCCCTCTTCCACCTGTTGGCTCCCCTCCCCCATGCCGAGGTCCCCTCTTTCCCTGACCCCCCGGGAGGCCTGTGAGGGAGACCTGGACACAACAGGGTCTGTGGGCTCACCCCCTCCGCGTCCGTCCTTCCCACCAGACGGTCCTTGCCCTAAACTCTCGTGCAGGAGGAGCGTGTTTCTCATTGACGTGAACTCAGGGCCATCCCTGGCCAGCTGCTGATCCCCTCGGAACTCGCTCCTGCAGACTCGGGAGCAGGACGCCCACAGCACGGGGAGCGTGTCCTCTGGTGACAGCTGCCCGCCCTCCTCAGGAGCACAGACCCGGCTGCCCTGCCTGCAGCTCCTCGCCCTCCTGCTGGCCGCGTGCCCCCAGCTGCCCCCAGAGGGGTTGTCCTGCACCCTCCACCCAGCCCCCTTCCTGCTGTTTCCCTGTCCCTGGGCTGCTCATGTTCCCTGGACGGAAGAAAATGCTCCCCCCTCCCCTGAAAGGATCTGTGCTTCTGCTCCCCGATAGCCTGTGGGCTCCCCGAGGTCAACGACTCAACTCCCTGTCTCTTCCCCCCCCAGCCTGTGCTGCACACAGTAGGTGCTCATGACCTGTGTGTGCAGGGGAGCTGAGGTGGGAAGGCTTCCCTGCAGGAGGTTCTCGCGGCAGTTTGGTGCTCGGCCGCCAGGTGGCGCCAGTGCCGGGCTCGGGGCCTGGAGGGAGGATGCTCAGGGAGGCTTGGGGGGCACAGGTGCTGCCCTGGAGGGCGGGGCACGGAGACTCTCCCTTTCCCCCCAGACCCCCCACAGGGCCAGGTCCCCGTGGTCAGCGCCAGGCAGATGGAGAGGTTGGTGGGTCCCCGGGGGTCGTGGTGCAGACATGAAGGTGCAGCCAGGAGTCAGGGATTGGGAGCCCAAGCTGGGAGATTCTCGGGGTACAAAGGAGACAACAAGGCAGAAATATTGTGAGAGGAAGGCTAGGGTGCCGGGGACGCCGAGGGCACCTCTCTCCTCGTCCCCACCTGGAGCGCTCACAGCGGAGGCTCCTGCCTGACCTCCCCCTCCAGGCTGTGGGACCCTGGGCAAGTCACCCGCCCTCTCTGTGCCTCTGATTTCTGCTGAGCCCAGTGACGATGTGGACGGGACTGCCCTCATCCAGCTGTCCACAGGATTCAATGGAAACCACGAGAATCGGCGATTAGCATTACGTGCTCAACAAGTAGTAGCTCATTTAAAAGGTCGTCTAGGGGCAGGGCTGGCTCAGCCTGAGGAGCGGGCAATTCTAGATCTGGGGTTGGGGAGTTCAAACCCCACTGTGGGCTTTGAGTCTACTTCAAGAAAAGGCAGTGTGAGGTCTGTTAGCTCAAATACTGAAAATTAACGACACAGAGCCAGTAAACTGTCCGTGTTCCCTCCCACAGGGAGCTGGTGATGAGGAAGCCCCTGTCATCCTATGAAGCGTAGGATCGCAAA
>PITA01034920.1:0-11040 GCA_004023965.1 Spilogale gracilis
AATCACTTAGTGTGAAAGTATAGGCAAGAGACCAAACAGGAAAAGGCACTGGCCCCCCATGCTTCCTTCTTTGCCACAGGTGAGGGTCAGGTGGATCAGCTCAGATGGGATTTTTCACTGCTGAGGGAGTTCCAAATGAAAGGATCTTGCTCTTTGTAGATCTGGGAGGAGAAAGAGAAGGGATCAGAGTGAAAAAGTACTGAATCTGAGAAAAGTTGTTTTCAAAGCTTCCACTTTTCTCTTCGACATAAGATCTTGGTAGAGGCACCTGGGGCAGGTCTTGGCTTCCCCACAGTACACTCACACATAAGGAGGTGTCTGATTGGAGGTACCTGGGTTCACAGTGCAGTTCTGTGTAAGACCATGGGCTGTCAGCTCCTGAGTCCTTGATTACAAGTGATTTCAGAGACTGTAGCGTACTTTGTCTGCTCAAAGTGTAGTGTGAGGAGGACAGTTTTCCTCATGAGACCTTCTTAATAAAGTCTTTGTAATAGCCTAGGGTTGGGCTTGAAAGATCACACAGGTGGCGCCTGGGTGGCTCAGTTGGTTAAGCGACTGCCTTCGGCTTAGGTCATGATCTCGGAGACCCGGGATGGAGGCCCACATCGGGCTCCTTGCTTGGCGGGAAGCCTGCTTCTCCCTCTCTCACTCCCCCTGCTTGTGTTCCCTCTCTGGCTGTGTTTCTCTCTGTCAAATAAATAAAATCTTTAAAAAAAAAAAAAAAGAAAGAAAGAAAGAAAGATCACACAAACTCTTTGTTTGGCCTAGAGCCAGACTCTTCAATTTTCCTGTATGTGTGATAATTTTGTTTGCTTGTTGTTTTTTAATATTAAGTAGTTTTTGTTTCTATCTGGCCATATTGAATATTACAATGTAAGTCTCTCATACTCCGCAGTTTTCTAGACGATATTGATCTTTTGTTTTGCTTTTGTTTTGTTTTTGTTTTGCAGGATCCACAGATTAAAAAAAACAAAAAAAACCCAAAAAAAACCCATTTCTTTCACAGCACAAAGTCCTCGTGGAAAGGGTCCTAAAGCCCATTTACTTTAATGGTTAAGTAAAACCCTGATTGAACAGTAATGGATAATGATATACCTGAAGTTTCAGATATTGCTTGATGTTATATAGAGAAAAAAAAATCCCAGGGTATAAAGAAATATGGGTGTGGGAATATATTTTAATATGCACAATCTTTTTAAGTACCTTAAGTTTCCTTGACTAGATCTGTAAAAATTATCTTTATCAGGTATTGAGACTCTATTTGTAAAAAGGAGTCCTATCCCACACCCATATCCCACACCCATGGATTCACTAGCAGATTCTACCAAACATTTAAGGAACAGATCATACTGATTTTTCATAATTTCTTTCAGATGATAGGAGCAGAGGAAATACCTCGTAACTCCGTTTATGAAGCCAGTGTTATCCTAACACAAAAGCTAAAGACACTGAAAGGAAAGAAGACTACAAACCAGTATCTCTCATGAATATAGATGTAAAAATCTTCAACAAAAAATGTTAGCAAATCAAATTCAAGGAAGTATAAGAGAATTATACACCACAACAAGTGGGCTTTATTGTAGGTACGAAAGACAGTTTCAATACTTGAAAATCAAATAAAATGATCCATCACATCAACAGGCTAAAAAAGAAAAATCACATGATTAGTAGTTGCAGAAAAAGCATGGAACAGCACTTCATGCCTGTTCATGGAAACTTATACCATTTCGAAAAGAATACATAAAATAAAGCTATAGCTAATATCATACTAATCGGGGAGAAGCTAGATTTTTTTTCTGCTGAGATCAGTAACAGTGCAAGGATGTTTCTTCTCATCACTCCTTTTCACCATCATACTGAAAGTCTTAGATAATGCAGAATTTAAAGAAAAGAATAAAAGATAAACATATTGGGAAGGAAGAAGTACAACCATCTTTATTCACACATGACAGGATCCTGTATGGAAGAATTCCAAAAGAATCAACAAAAGAACTGAAACTAAAAAGCAGTTATAGCAATGTTGTTGAATACAAGGTTAATATACAGAAGTCACTTTCCTATGTACCAGCAGTGAGCAAGTAGAATCTGAACTTAAAATCACAATACCATTTATATTAACACTCCCCTCCCCAAAATAGTTAGGTATAAATTTAACAATGTAAAATATCTGTATGAGGGAAACTACAAAACCCTGATGAACAAAATTAAAGAACTAAATAGATATTCCATGTTCATGGATAGGATGACTCTCAAGGTATAAGTTCCTACCAACTGTATCTACAAATTGAGTGAATCACAGTCATATTCTCAGCAAGTTTTTTTGAGGATATTGACAAACCAATTCTGAAGTTATATGGTGAGGCAAAAGATCCAGAATAGCCAAAACAATATTGAAGTTAAAGAACAAAGGGTAGTGAAACTACCCAATTTCAAGATTCACTATAAAGCTGTAATAATGAAGACAGCATCATACTGGTGAAAGAATAAACAGTTCCGTGGAAAGACCAGAGAGCCCAAAAATATACTCACATATAGTCAACTAATCTTTGACAAAGAAGCAGAGGTAATACAATGGAGCAGAGACTACCACTTCCTCATATAGCGCTGGAATACCTGGACAGCCACAGTAAAACAAACAAACAAAGAAAAAAGTAAATAAATATACAACTGGGAAAGGTTGATACTGCATTAACGTTGTTACAGTTATTGCCTTCCAGGCTTCTAAGAATAGTTTGTAGAGTATCTGTGAACTAAAGAAACCAAAATATTCAGATGTGTCCATAATTGTGTGAGACTAACACTAATCCCTGTAGATCCAGAAGGACCCGTTTTTCACCATTGTGAATGCATGTGCATAACAGTTTTAAAATGTTTTGATACAAGTGTGATCCAAAATAAGAGTCCATAATAATACCAGGCTTATTTCCCAAGTTCCTAAATTGAGTAATATAATTGGAAAAGGTATTTTTAAGTAGACTTTTTCCATTTGTTTTCTAATTAGAATGTAATGTAGTAGTATTATAGGATGGGCTAAATTTTTTCATAGATTTGAAAAAAAAAATACTTGTATGCTCAACTAAAGGATGGTAGAGCATTGGTTCCTATTGTATCCCGCAGATGTCTCTTTTCAATATGCAGAAATCTTTTTTTGATTTTTTTTTTAAGGATTGTATGCATTTATTTGGGAGAGAGAGAGTGAGAGCAAGGGAGAGCATGAGCCAGGGGAGGTCAGAGGGAGGAGTAGGCTCCCCAGTGAACAAGGAGCCTGACCAAGGGCTTGATGCCAGTACCCTGGGATCATGACTTGAGAAGGCAAATGCTTAACCAGCTGAGTTACTCAGGTGCCTCTCTCTTCCCTTACCCCTACCCCTGCCGTGTTGAAATCTTCTGAAAAATTTCCAGAACAATTAGGACAGGAAATTTTTCCATAAGCCAGAACGTCAGGGAATACCTCATACATTCCCTTTGCCTAGAAGAGCAGTCCTAAGAAATGTGTCTATGTTTACTTATAAGCTATCTTTTTTCTTTCTTTTGCCAGATGATTATGGGCTTTGAATAAGCAATATTTAAGAATTGGTGTCATGATTGGGGAAGCCATTTTAATAGTCTGTAGCATAAAAATATAGATGGCCTGTGAATTATCATTAAAGTACCTAATTTCTGAAAAGATTCTTAGAAATAACCCAGCTGTTTAGAATATTTAGTTCAGCACTCTTTCCTGTCTTCTGTCATGTTTAATGAGTGTTTTCAGTCATTCAACTAATAATAAAATTATTTGGGAGTTTAAATGCACCAAACATTATTTTAGGTGCTGAGGATATAGATATAAACAAATCAGGCAAAATCCTTGACTTACAATTTAGTAAATAAAATACATAATCTAAATATATAATATTATGTCAGCTAATGCTATGTATGCTGCCAGGGTAAGGGGATAAATGTTAATACTACTTAAAATAAATGTTTTTTTTAAAACAATTTGTTTTAAAATTTGTTATTTAAAATAAATAAATGTTCCTCTCATGAAGTTCTCATATGAGCTGATTTTCCTCCAGTAAAAATAGTAATGAGCCCAATCTGGCATTTTATACCATGTGACCAGCCTGTTTCCGAAAGCAGTTGATTACGCTGGAACGTTTCCTAATACAAAGTGGGCAGTAATGTTCCTCAGGGAAATATGCATTTATTCTGAATTTATTTTTGCTTTTATGTCTGCCTTATTTTCTGCAGAATTATTGAAAGACCCTGTGGTTGCACTGAATGCCTTTGATTATATTATGGTAGCCCACCCATACTGCTTCATATTTAGGATTTTATTTCAGTGCAAATGAAGGAATCATTAAAGAGATCTGTTAGTGTTGCTATATATAACTTATTACCCCCAAAGCACCCAGCCTTAAAGAATAAGGATACCAACACTAGGCATAATTCACAATATACTCAGATCAGTGCTTTGCTTAGTGCAAAAATACATATATCTTGCCTCGAAGATGCCAAAATGGGATGGATCATTTGATTGTAATTAATAATCTTGGGGTGCTTGGGTGGCTCAGTGGGTTAAAGCCTTTGGCTCAAGTCATGATCTCAGGGTCCTGGGATTGAGACCCACATTGGGCTCTCTGCTCAGCAGGGTGCCTGCTTCCCTCTCTCTCTCTCTCTCTCTCTCTCTCTCTCTCTCTCTCTCTCTCTGCCTGCCTCTCTGCCTACCTGTGATCTATCTCTCTGTCAAATAATAACTAACTAACTAACTAACTAAATAAATAAATAAATAAAATAAAATCTTTTTTAAAAATCTGTTTTCAAAGTAAACAGGAAGTTGTAGTGCTTGCTGGACAACAAGTGAAGATTACTGCTGTGAAAAGAAGAAAGGGGAGTAAGGACTAGGAACCCAGAGTGTTCCCTTCATTTACAAACACACTGGCATAAAGTTAGGGAAATCTTAACTATATAGATAGGACTATTTGGGTATTGTCTGTAGTTTAAGACCACCAGTATAACTTTATGTGCAGGTCACCCATAGCTTAGAGCCTATGAAACAAAACTTTAGGTGTCTCAGGCTGAAAAAATTCATTTCACTAAAGAGATAGTTGAAGATAAAAAGTAATGCATAAGAGAAGAGAGAAATCCCAAGTGCCATGCCACCAGTAGCAGTAAGAAAAGTGAAGTGAGAACTGTGTACTTTGTCCTATACCAGTATCTCTTTCTTTTTGCATTACATATGTATGTATATCATATATGCTTTGCTGCATTATCATATGTATATATCATATAGATGGATTTATATGTGTATTATACATCTCTTTGATATTATATATATATATATAATATCTATGTAGCGAATTTTATTTCATGTTGCAGTGGAATGAACTAAAGAAAGAATGGCCATCAAGCAGACACAGTGGGCTTGAAGATGAATGTGGAATTAATTAGCCTTGAGGTACACTTTGTTTTGCTTGAGGATGATTGAATTATGTTAGTGAGAATACAGCTGGGGGTAGAGGAGTGAAACAATAGAAGGGAAGGTTTATATTGACACTGTAAAGCCAAAGTATGGATACTTAGGATATTTTTTTTTTCTTTTTGGCTTCCCATATATGACTCATTTATTGGGGGAATCTCTATATAATACAAGGAGAGAATTTGACTTTAATTATAGGAAACCAAAAATGACTCATATTTATGTCCTTAGTTGCCTCTCCAAATAGATTACACAAAAGTTACTTATCTTCAGAGGTCCTTACCTCTGACTTGTATGAATGATTTAGTGATGCAAAGAAGTTGGAACCAAGAGAAATACATTTGTGGGCTAAATGTCACCACTAGTGGAAGCAGCAACATGTAGTTTTCATGAGAAATAGTAGCATGATTGCTAATAGCATCCAATGTCCCTTTCAAATACAGCCTATGATGCAAGGTATGCAATCTGGTGTTTAAGGTTGGAAGCTCATACCTTCATCAGAAAAGTTAAGTGAGTGATAATTGGTCATATCTCTGGCTGATCAGCTTCTTTTTCCTCCTGTTGATTTTTGAGCCTGTTTCTCCCTGCTGGAGATTGTCTAAATTATTATTAATAAATTTATTTCTTGCTTAATGAGAGACTGTATTGTTCACAAACAACAAACATGACTAGAATGTAAATAGACTTTTGTAACAATTTTTATTATTGTATACAGTTTGTACATTTGGATTATGAACACATAATACTCATGACACTAGTTAGCTATATTACCTTCATATGAATTATAAATTCAGGGAGACTTTCTTTAAAGGTCTCTTGCAAAATCCGATAGTGTACTTATTTATAATTTTTTAAATGGTATGTTTATCTCTAAGATATTTATTCTGAAAAAGGAAAATTCCCCAGAAGTAGAGTCATGTTAGAGAGTTAGGACACTATTGATTAGATATTTATGCTTATATTTTGGTAATATCTATTACATTATTTCCTTACCAATGTCCATATCCTTCCTGGATTGTTTTTATTTTTATTTTATTTTATTTATTTATTTGACGGAGAGAAACACAGCTAGAGAGGGAACACAGGCAGGGGGAGTGAGAGAAGGAGAAGCAGGCTTCCCAAAGAGCAGGGCGCTCCATCGGGGCCTTGATCCCAGATCCTGGGACTCCAGGATCATTACCTGAGCCTAAGGAAGACGCCCAAGGACTGAGCCACCCAGGCACCTACCCTGGAGTGGTTTAGTGTCGGAAAACATCAAGCTACTGGTAATTAGGAGACCCAATAACATAATGGCTTAAAAAAAAATTCTCATGTATCACTGCTGGAGGGAGGAATACAAGGCAGTGGTGCAGTTCTGCTCAATCATGCAGAGACCCAGGCTGCTTCCATACTATTGTTTTATTCTCTGGGCAGGAGTCTGTAAATTTTTTTTTGTAAGAGACAATGTAGACAGTTTGGGCTTTCCAACGTGTATAGTATCTGATGCAGCTATTCAGCTCAGCTATTGTGGTGGAAAAGTAGCCATAGACTATGTCGTGATTGGGCATGGATGTATTCCAGTACAATTTTTAAAAGAACAGGCAGAGGGAGAGATTTGGCCTGTGGGATGCTGTTTGCCAAACCTTGTATTAGGGCACTTTTGTTATTTAGGTGGTTGAAGTTGGTTCACTGCCATGTCTGAATTCCACTGGCAAGGAGAGGAAGGCACGTATGAGATTGACGTACTCTTTATATAGCCTCCAGACATAGAAGTGATAGATCCCTTGGTTTACATTCAGTTAGCAAAGATTTATTCACCATTTCTAACTACCTGGAAGGATACAATTGAAAATAGATAGTTTAGCTAAGCAGTGTTTGTTTTGGTTTGGTTTTCATTTTTATGGAATTAGTGAAGAAAGATTTTGGTGAAGAGCAAGTAATCGCTGTCATAATGACACAGGATTTGGGGAGAAAAATGCTGAAAATTGATAACAATATTTTCCTATCAAAATGTAGCCAGACAACAGAAAGTGTGGAGAAGAACTTCTTAAATATATAATATAAAATTAGATTTATTAATATTTTACATATAATAAAGCTATCCTTATAGTTACCTTTGCCATACTAATTAATCCAGTAATTTAGAATTAACTGTTAAATTGAAATGCTTAACAAGTATTTTAGAGAATATAAAATGAGTAGTTTTCTACTGTCAGCTCATTTTTTTTTCTTTTAGTTTGCATGCCTAAAACATTCTTAAACAGAATCTATAATTCACATCCTGCATAAATTGATAAATGTATCTATGCCATTTTGTGGAGAATTTATGCCATTTGAAACAGCTGAATGCAAAGTGGGTTGATGATGTTTTCCAGCTGTCAGTAATACATTGGAAAGTGTCATGGTACCTACAGACATGTTAATATTTTATCAAATATTTTTCTAAAATGCATACATTCTAAATCTAATTTCAGATTTTTCACCTAAAAGATGGTCTAAAAAGGAATTCACTGAATTTACTAGAATATACAAATTCTGCTGCTTACATATACTTGATTCCATGAGTAAAATTAAAATGCCAAGAGTAATCATTTAATAAGAAATGCATTATTAGTGTTTTATTCTTATGGTTAGATACAAAGTGTAAAATTTTTGGTGATCATTTGTACCAAGACTCTATCTGTTCCAATCACTTTACATGTTTTCATTAATAAAAAATAATAATGATAATTTTATTTGTTGCTCTCAAATGGCAACTTATAAGAGCACCGATTTTGGTCTAGTACTGAATATATACATTGGGATTCATACAAATGTTTGTTCTTATTTTTTGTTTCATTTTAGACTCCCCCTTTCTGTTACTCATGTATTAATTCAAACCCTGTGCTTTTTCTCACATTTTATAATGTTGATGGATAAAACTCAGTTTGCTCTTATTTGTTAAATTATTGCTGAATTTTGATACCATGACAGTACAATATCCAAAGTTACATTTCTTTTTGTCTCCTAAATGATTTTTTTTTTGGATTGATATGGTTTCTCAAGACATGATAGGTTTTAAATTAATTTCTGCTTGTCTGCCTGACTCCATTACAATGATAACATTTTCTAGAGCAATACATATATCCAGAATAATCAGCTACTATATAAAATGGGACTTTTTGGAGAGCAGTAAAATCTGCTTCCTGTTTGTATATGGAAGGAATAAATCAGTCATACATCTGACTTTGTGTAATGTACTTTATGAAAGATCCTAGCACATCTCTTATAGTTCTTTTGAGATGAGCATTAAATTCTGAATTAACATAGCACCAGAATGGCAGCTCCTGGCTTAATTGCTTTTGTTTTCTCATTACAGTACCTTTGAACACAGTGAAGCTGTAAACAATATTACCATGGAAAAATAGGAAGATTATACAGTAAAACTTTATCAGTTAAAGTGGTGAAGGATTTTAATTGTTAAACTTATTTGGAGATGTATTTACAGTTCTCAGTTTGAAATCTTATTATACTGGAAGTAAAAACATTAAAATTTTGGTCTTAACTACTTTTTTCCCCTCCCTTAAGATAAATATTTTGAGGAAAAAGTTAAAAATGTGACAGTTATTACTCTGAGACTTGAGTAATCAGTTGAATATCTTTTCTTAAGCTGCATTCTCTCCTCTCTTTTCTTTCCTACATCAAATACTGTCCACATTTTTATCATCCATCTTGGAACTCTGATTCTAAGGCTATCTATCATCAGATTGCAGTTGAAGAGAATAATATTAGGACTTTGTGCCTGGGAGTATGGTGTCATCAGGGGGCATATGCCGTGAAACTGGAACTCAACCACCATAAAAAGTTCAGGAAAAAATCAAACACTTGGAAGCTAAAGACGACCCTACTCAAGAATATGTGGATCAACCAAGAAATCAAAGAAGAACTGAAACACTTCATGGAAACCAATGAGAATGAAGATGCATCGATCCAAAACCTATGGGATACAGCAAAGGCAGTCCTAAGGGGGAAATTCATAGCCATCCAAGCCTCACTCAAAAAAATTGAAAAATCCCGAATACACCAACTCTCATTACACCTTAAAGAACTGGAAAATCAACAAAAAATTAAACCAACCCCCCACACAAGGCGGGAAATAATAAGGATTAAAGCAGCGATGAATGAATCAGAAACTAGAGATACAATAGAATGCATCAACAAAACTAGAAGCTGGTTCTTTGAAAGAATCAATAAGATCGATAAACCATTGGCCAAATTAATCCAAAAGAAAAAGGAGAAGACCCAAATTAATAAAATCATGAATGAAAGGGGAGAGATCATGACTAACACCAAGGAAATAGAAACAATCCTCAAAAATTACTATCAACAATTATATGCCAATATGTTTAACAACCTAGAAGAGATGGATACATTCCTAGAAACCTATAAACTACCAAGACTGAATCAGGAAGACATTGACGATCTGAATAGACCTATATCTAGTAATGAGATTGAAGCAGTGATCAAAAACCTCCCCCAAAACAAGAGTTCAAAATCAATGCACAGAAATCAGTTGCATTCTTATACACTAACAACGAAAAAATAGAAAGGGAAATCAGAGAATTGATTCCGTTTACTCTAGCACCAAAAACTATAAGATACTTAGGAATAAACCTAACCAAGGAAGTCAAGGATCTGTACTCAAGGAACTACAGAACACTCATGAAAGAAATTGAAGAAGACACAAAAAGATGGAAGAGCATTCCATGCTCATGGATTGGAAGAATAAACATTGTCAAAATGTCTGTACTGCCCAGAGAAATCTTTACTTTCAATGCCATTCCGATCAATATTCCACCAACATTCTTTAAAACGTTGGAACAAACAATCCTAAAATTTATATGGAACTAAAAAAAGGTCCCAAATAGCTAAGGAATTGCTGAAGAAGAAAAGCAAAGCTGGGGGCATCTCATTACCTGACTTCAGGCTTTCTTACAAAGCTGTGATTACCAAGACAGCATGGTACTGGCACAAAAACAGAGAAATAGACCAATGGAACAGAGTGGAGAGCCCACATATGGACCCACAGATCTATGGGCAAATCATATTTGACAAAGCAGGAAAAAATATCCAGTGGAAAAAAGACAGTCTCTTCAATAAATGGTGCTGGGAAAATTGGACAGCTACATATAGAAGAATGAAACTAGGCCATTCTCTTACACCACACACAAAGGCAAACTCGAAATGGATGAAAGACCTCAACGTGAGGCAGAAATCCATCAAAATCCAGGAAGAAAACATAAGCAGTAACCTCTTTGACATCGGCCACAGAAACTTCTTTCAAGTCACGTCTCCAAAGGCAAAGGAGACAAAAGCGAAAATGAACTTCTGGGACTTCATCAAAATAAAAAGCTTCTGTACAGCAAAGGAAACAGTCAACAAAACAAAGAGGCAACCCACGGAATGGGAGAGGATATTTGCAAATGACACTACAGACAAAGGGCTGGTATCCAAGATCTATAAAGAACTACTCAAACTCAACACCCAAAAAGAAGATGAACACATCAAAAAATGGGCAAGAGACATGAAGAGGCACTTCTCCATAGAAGATATACAAACGGCTA